>VMDR010014359.1:0-23647 GCA_007922815.1 Macrotus californicus | reverse complement strand
CAGGAATTATAATTTGCCAGTATATCCTAATAGGTAGCCAATTTTTTCTGGTCTAGTTATCAGAGCCTTTTTTTTTACTGTACATATAACTTCAGGGAGAGCCACCTGTTCAAAAATAATATTAATACCCCAGCATTCCTCACTAATACCTAAAATTGTAAGATCACAAACTTTTATTTCACAATACTTGTGCATTGCTTATTTTACAACACACAACTGAGTTACAAAGGGAAAAACAGAGAAAAACAGAAGGGACAAAAAAGAAAAGTAAAACTGACATTGTCATAGAAATAAAATATGTACCACTCAGCTATACAAAAGATATATAATACTGTCCTAACAGAGACAAATTAAGAGTATTCTTTTTTTATGTGAAAAGCCTAATTCTGCCAAAATATAATTCCTGACTTACTTTGTTGACAGATTTCTTTCAGAAGTCTAAGGAAGCTGGTGAGGATATACTATACAGTTATATGGCCAACAAGAAGTGTGAAAAACATACTTATGTCAGGAACTTAGCAAAAAATGATCTCATAATAAGACTTCAAAAAGTAAAAAAAAAAAAAGAACACTGGGCACCATTACATCTGTATCACACTTTTATAAAAGGACAGTTCAAAACATAAAAAGGAGGATGACCCCACCCCCTAATGGCTAAGTGAAACAGCTGGACCTTTCCAAATCCCATCTACATACCTGCAAACAATGCCAAAGATAAAAACAAGTGAAGCATCCAGTGTGGTTACAGATTGACTCTCTGGAGAGTAATTAATGTGGCTAAATTAATTAGGATGAACGTTACAGCAAAAACATACAGATATAGTATCAGTAATGAGAAGAAGAAAAACTAAGGCTTGGGGAAAAATTGCCTAAAGATAACAAAAGCTTTTATACCTACATTCAAATTAATGATTATTATCCCACCTTATTTCATACAGCACTTAAACATTACAAATGTTTCACGTACTTTATCTCATAATATCTTTTTGGAATTTGACAGGGCAAACATCATTTTTGCAGGTGAGGAAACTGAAGCACAAGCAGATAAAACAACTTGTCCACCATGGCTATTAAGAGGTGGGAAGGGCATTCAGACCCAAGTTTCATAAAACATACTATTTCTCAAAGAGAACAAGGAACTGAGAGAATCACTGCTTAGAGAGGATGTCGTTAAGGTTGAGAGAGCACGGAGAGGAGGCAGAATTGCTCAACTTGTATTTTGTTTATCTTTTCTCAGTTTTTCAACTACAGTTACAGAAGAGCACTGAGAACTGAAACCCAAGCCTGGTGAATAAGAGAGACTAAAACAACTTTACATGGGTGTAAATCTTCAGGTCCAGATGCAATCCATCTCATACTGCTAAAGCAATAAACACGTGTAATCACCAAGCTGACTGCTATAACCGTGGAGAAATAGCTCAGAAAGAGAGAAATAATCACGGCCTGGAGATGGGTCAGAGTTGCTTCAAGTCTTGTGGGCTGGGGAAGTGGGGAAGCAGATTTCAGAAGTTACAGACATATAAATTTAATATTAATCCTTAGTCGAATCTGAGAATAGATTATGTATAAAATGGTTTTTGAATACCTAGGAAAGAATATAATAATGACTAGATATCAACATGAATGTCAAATCAACTGCATTTATATCTTGAAAAAGAGTGTTTACTAGACTTCTTAGATGAAGGAAATAATAATAATAATAGCTCAGTTACTGAGCTCTATCGGCCAGACACTGTTCTAAGCACTTGATATGTATTACCTCCTTCAATCCTCACAACAGCCTATTTTATGGTTGAGAAAACAGAGGCTTAGAGATTACTCACCCAAGATCACACAACTGGCAAAGCAAGAAAAAAATGTATTCTGACCACAACAGTATTCAAGATGGTTTTCCATGTGACTTGTACATATGCTGCTTGAGTGTGAGTTGGATAAGTTTCCTTCTCTATATTAACTTAGACGAGAAAAGTCTTCAGGGAGTGCCTTGGAAGTCTGTCCTTGGCCCTACATTGTTTTCCATTATTTATAAGATAGAGATGGAAGATATGCTTATATAATCCTTAGATTCTACAATCTGGGAGAAATAAACTCAAATTAAAGTAAAATGTAAAAAGGATGAATGTAAAGCTTTGCACTTAGTTTCAAAAAGTTAAATGTGCAGGGGTGGAAGTGGAAGGTGTAAGGGGACTAAGTGGTAATGAAAAAATACAATAAAAATAGAATATTAGAAAAGTTAAATGGGCAGTACAGAAATGGAGACAAGGGGACTTAGGAGCTGTTCATCAGGGGAGTATGACAGGAGGTGCTAACATCGCGGTGACTAAAAGAACTGCTGCTGGCCTAAACCCTCAGGACACCAAGAACACATCAGCCAGCACTGATGTGTTCACTGGTCCCCAGTTAGCCTACTGCACCACTGTATTCACTTCTACAGTCCACATTTTCTAGAGCTTTACTGATTTTTTTAATTAAAAAAATTTTTTTATCCTCACCCGAGGATGTTTTTTCATTGCTTTTGGAGAGAGAGGGAGGGATAGGGAGAGGTAGAGAGAGAAAGAGAGAAACATCGATGTGAGAGAGAAACATTGCTTGGCTGCCTCCACATGTACCCTGACCAGGGCTCGAACCCACAACCTAAGTATGTGCCCTGACCAGGGACTGAACCCGCAACCTTTTGGTTTACAGGATGACACTCCAACCAACTGAACCACATCGGCCAGGGCAAAGCTATACTGATTTTTAAAAATAAGATAATGGTGAAAACAATGTGCTATGACAAAATATGCTTAACAAAACCAAACAGAATAATGGTCTTCAAATATCTGAAAAGGTGTTAAGTTTTATTCAGCATTACTGCAGAGGGCAGAAGTAAAATGAAGATAACAGCACTACTTACTCACCTCACAGGTTGTTGTGAGGACTGAATTATGGCATGTAAATACCTACAACAGCAGCTGGGTCACAGTAAGTACTCAGTGGGTTCTGGCAATTTTCATAGTGTTTAGATGGAGGAATTAACAATTAAGCTCCTATTTTATGCTAAATAATGAAATGAAGACATGATACTTCATTTAAACTTTAGCAACAACCCTAAAAGACTTGTTTAATTCTATTTTACAGAAAAGGAATCAGAGTTTCAGAGAAGTTGCTGCTTGCCCATGACCACATAGCTAGTTAAGCCATGGAACTGCGATTCAAACAAAAGCTTCCCTGACTCCAAAACCTATGTTCTTTCCACTATTTCATCCCACCTCCAACAACCTAACAACGGAACAAGCTTTTTTGTGAGGTAATGAGCTCCTTAACATACCTGATTCGATAGTTTCAAAGAGCTGAACTGTCATTAAAATAGTAGTAAAATATCTATGCAGGTTAAATACTACAAAATACAAGATAATGCTGTGTTCAATAATAATAATATATTTTTGATAGATGTCTTCCCACTAAATTTCCATTTTATTGTATCTGTTAAAATTAGCCAAGTAATAGTAACTGTATAGTAATACAATCGACTAATTTATCAGGATTATTGATAACTATTAATAAACTATGTAAATGTTATACTTTTGAACAAAAAATATTTAAAAGTTTCAGCACGAACATAAATAGAATAAATTAAATGAGCTGGCATATTAGCTTCTGCCCACTCATCCCATCTGGTTTTTCCTCTCCTTGTTTTGTTTTATGGAACTCTGATTTGCTCTGTAAGATACAACAAGATGTAGAGTACAAAGTATTAAAACTAAATATCAAAAAAAAGTAAAAGCTCTAATTTATTTTGTCTTTATTTTTTAATTAGAAAACTCAGACAACAGTACATACCTTACTAATTTATAAATTACACATAAATTAGATACAGGTTTCTAACATCTATGAATTGGCAAGCATTTCTAATGTGCTTATGTGGAACATACTGAATATTCTCTTGGGGAGTTTTCAGTCACATGTACCATTCAAATGAGGTCATATACTATGTCACCAATGCTGAATGGAATAAAAAGATAGGGTATCTGGAGCGCCACCTGCCCTATTATTACAGACAAGATAAAACTAAGGCCCTGGAGTGTAGGGGACTTAACAGGGTTACTTCATGGTAACATCAGGAGTTGATCTATCTTTCTCTCCCTCACCTGCCCCCTCCAGGTACATTATCTGTTAGCAGAGCATCTAATTAGAAGGAACTCTAACAGCAGCGTTTTTATTCAACAAACATTTACTGAGTGCCCGTTATGTGCCAGACCATTCTGAGACACTGGGATTTCACAGCAGTGACCAAAGCAGACATGGCTACTGCTCTTTTAGTGTGATGTGGGCCACATACATTACATAAATACTCACATAAACAGCAAGGTAATTACAAAGTCTAAGAAGTGACATGACTGAGTATAATACTAAGAGGACCTAATTTTAACTGGGGTCTCACTTAAGGTGTGCCTTTAATGAAGTGTTATTGAAGCTGAGCCCTAAGGAATAAGTAGGAGTCAGGGAAGCAGAGTGAAGCAAAGAGGATTCCAGGAAGACAAAACAAATACTTCAAAAGGAAGCTCATTATTTAGTTTAGCCAGTGTTCTTTTTCTCCTCAGTAAAGGCTAAAGTGAAAAGGTAAAATGCTTTTTCTATTCAGAATAGCATATTTACCATGACTCTATGGCAGTAATGGGTTTTCCTGTTCAATTTAGTTTTGTGTGCTAGGAATGCAAATGAATGGAGAGTCTTTTTTGCCTCCTGTTGATATGTACAAGTATTCTTTCAGCATGTAAAAAAGCATGCGATCTTTTTTAATGCAATACTGACCAGTGTCCTGAAGTCAATGTCCATGTTTGGCTTAGATCTAGGCTTGACTTCGCTCAGTAATCCTGATGCGGCTTTTACATTGCATATTGTATAAAAATATTCAAATAACTTTGTTGTTGGTTTTTAAAAAGCATAGTTTGGCCCTGACCGATGTGGCTCAGTTGGCTGGGTGTTGTCCTGCAAAGTGAAGGGTCACTGGTTTGATTCCCAGTGGGTGCACGTGCCTGGGTTGTGCATTCGGTCCCAGGTCAGTTACCTGTGAGAGGCAACCAATAAACGTTTCTATCCCTCTTTCTCCCTTCCTTTCCCTCTCTCCAAAAACAAATAAATAAAAAGCACAGTTTGTAGCAATCCTTACGTTTCCATATTTTCAAAAAGATAACTATTACCTTAGATTTATAAAATACTCTTTCTGCTAAGAGCTCAGCATTTGACTAAATTGTTTCCACTAAAACCCTGCTCATGTGGAGCAGGGGTATCTGAATCCAGTCTTTCCACTGTCAGAGAGAAAGCGAAGAAAGCTCACCAGGTCTGCTCTCTGTTCAGGCACTGAAATGTTTATCCAGTAACGAGATTACAGCTGCCCATCTGGCAATGCTGAATGAATCTATGTTGGACTTGAAGGATCTTCATCACCAATCTTGCATCAATCAGTATCTAAGAGGCCTGATTGGCTGATAACCGATGAACCACTTCTCTCACACACTGCCACTATAAACAAACCACAGAAGTGGAGAAAACTTTTTTCTGCTCTGTATTAAAATGACAGCATTTCCCAAGTACACTACCTCAGTTTTTTTCCACTAATGAGACAACTGCTCCAAAGAGGCACACATACAAGCTAAGTCGGAATTACATAATCGGAGAGACTATCAGCACAGAAAATTCTGGATCAGAAGCATGATTATTAAGTAGAATTAAAACTTGTATTAGCAAATAATTCCCCCATATTTCAAGTCCTGTAAAAGTAGCCTCTTTTAAAAATGAGCAATTAACTCTAATATGGTAATATTTTCATCAACTTTAGAATGTCCTTTTAAAAATAAGGAAAACATTGTCCCTTAGAAAAGTGCATTTAAATGACTGACCACTATTCATTTTTTCCTACATGTGGTTTTTTCAATTCTTATATAATTTTTAAAACTTAATACCCCAAAATGAGATCAGACTCTCTTTTATTCGAGTGTGGCAGTGTTTAAATGAAAAACAATCCAATAAGAGAGAAATTTTCTATTTTAAAGAGGTCACCTGATAAAACCGAAAGCTTACAAAATCTGTCCATCTAAAAGACTCACTACTAACTGGGATGCCTGAAAAATTAGGGTTCGAGATAGAAACCAGGGAACACTCCTGAACTTGAAGCACCTGAAAAGTTGAGCGCTATCTACCAAGTCACAACTGAACCTAGGGCGGTCACTGCCCGGTCAAAGACTCCACGCTCATCTCATCAGGCTCACCCCGTCTCTATCACCTACTGAAGCAACACCGAACACGAAGGCTTCTGCGACACGTCTTAAATTGTTTTACCCAAACTTGTGACTTCTTCCCGGCTGAATTTCCAAGCCTGTTCTCAGTCCAGATCCTAACAGGGGAGTGTGATGTCAAACTGGCCTAGACCTGGGCAGGGGACGCCCTCGGCAGCACGCCCGCTGACGTTTCCAGCCCTCGCGGCGGCAGAGGTTGGTAAGTCTGACCGGAGCAAAGTCAGTCGCTGAACAAGTAAGGAAGAACTGCAGCGTTAAGTAGAAAGTCGAGGAGGCAGTTTACCAAGTGGCAGTACCATTTTCTGGGGCACACACTAAGGCATTTAAAAGTTTTCGCCTCATTTAAGACCAGAGCTCAGTAAGTCTGGGTCGTACGAAGTGGCAGTTCAGGGTGTAGCTTATCCTTCCTAATCAAAGATGACACTGACAGTCTTACTTCCTGTGGGGCTGGGTGTGGTGGAAGAGACAGTTACGTCCCAGACATCAATCTGTGTCCGGACAAGCCTGCAGGTCTCACTCGCGCCTGTCACTTGATTTCCATCCGCGCCTGCCCCCGGCGGGGCCTCTGCTCCCGACGGCGACGACTTCCAACAAAACACCCAACAGGCAAGCGAGGGGTCTGGGGCTATTTTTACCGCTCAAAGGAACAGTTGTGCTCCTCAGTGTTTCATCTTAAGAAAGACCTCCCCGGGGTCAGAACAACTCGGAGCGAGGCAGCAACTTGCAAAAACTAAACAAGAGTCAGGACACTGGGGTGCGGGGCTCACGGCCCCCAAGCACCGTCCCCTCACCCCTGGGAGACCCGTGCAAGGCAGAGAGGAGAAAAGGAGGAGGCTCCCCCGAGATTCCGCGGCGTGTGTCGGGCGCCAGTCTGGGGACCCAGGAACAGATCGACAGCACGGCGCCGGGCGCGGTGGTCGCCCGCGGAGCGCGGTCCAAGTTGGCCTCCGCGCCCACGCCGGAACTTGGCCTCCTCCGCCGGCCGCGCCGGCGCCCCCGACCGCCTCGGCGTCCACCGCCCGCGCCTCCCGCATCGCGCTCCGCCAACTTCCCGCCCAGCCCCGGCGGCCGCCGCCCAGCCCCGCGCGGGATCCTCGTCCCGCCGCGGCCACCGCCGCAGCGTGCGGGCGGGTGGGGGAGGGGCCGCCGCCGCCTCACCCCACGGGCCGCGAGAACAAAGCGGCGGCCGCGGCGGCGCTAACTTTTTCGGTGTCTGTTCCGCGCCCCCTCAGGCGACTACTTACACAGGCGGGCTCGGCCGGTCGCGAGAAACTCCGCGCCCGCCAGCGTTCGGGGCTCAGACGAGGCGCCAGCGAGGCTTCACGCGCCTCGCAGGATCCAGCCCTCCGCGGGTACCCCTTCCTCCCTCCGCCTCCGTCCCTCCTCCCTCCTCCCCGTCCCGTCCTGAGGCCCGAGGGCGGGGGGCCCGGGCGTGCGGGGCGGGGGCGCGCCGCCAGCGCGGAGCCTGCCGGGAGCTGTAGTTTCCCGGCGGGCGCGAGCGGGTGGCAGTCGCGCGTGGGTGTCCCTCGCGGTCTTCACTCCGCTCAGGGGCAGCCGGACCCTTCGGTTTTCGGGGGGCTCGTGCTGCGCCCTCCGTGGTCGCGGTGTCTCTGTGAGCGCGGGGCCGCGGGGCGCGACCGTGCATTCAAACCAGCTACACACGCTGCTGGATCCCAGTCGTTGCTACCGAGCTGCCTTTTCTCTTTTGTCGTCCGCTCTCATCCAGGCGATGGTGGCGAGGAAGCAAGAGGTGACGACTGGCCCCGGGTACTTGCAAGGGGTCCAAGCAGACAGCAGTGGCATCCTGAGGTTATCTTTGCCCTGCTCCCCGCGTTCCCCTCCCTTCCGCCTGCCCTGCAGGTGGCCGCTGGGCAGAGCCCCGCCGTGTTCCGCACCTGGGCAGATGCATCCAGAGCCCCTCGCCTAAAGCAGAGTGGCTACGTGCGGTGTGGTGTGCGTTTCCTACTTGGCCATCTTTAAATTCGAGTGTGTCCCCCTACATCAAAGTGACGTGCAGTCAAGAATCCGGAGCTCGGGCTTCCACCTGCTTGGAAACCAGGTGGCATCATGTCAGGCGAGGGGGGCGGAGGTGGAATTCCGGATGAGGACCTGAAGGGAAGATTCGCTACGTGTTAGATGACAGACCTTTTATGCGAGAGAAGCCTGAGCAGCCGACAGCCATGGTCCTAGCAACGACCTCATTCTCCTTACGTCAAAATGTTACCCCCAACATACTTAAGTAAAATGTGCTGAAACAAGCGATGGGCGACAGTCAACAACCCTTCCATCCCCAAGCAGAGGTCAAGAGGGCAGTTTCTGTGAACAGAAAGGAAAGAAAGTTAAGTGGATCCCTACTTTTTATACCAAGCCATCAATCTTAATGATTGTTCGAGGATTTAAAGTTAAGAAACGGGAATTTTAAAATAATTTATGTCAAAGATGGGACAAGTAAAATCGTGTATAACACTGATCCTACTCCGAAACTATGTTTTTCGAAAGGCATTTCTGAAACATTCTCAGGAATGGGAAACTGCTCAATGGCTTACATCCAGTACTATCTATCTAATTTAATCTATATCTTATACTTTGTCTTGTTCTGCCATTCTTTCACTGTGAAATTGAAAGTAAATTCACTCGTTTGCATTCTTTTTTTTAAAGAATGCTCTTACCTAACTTTGCCTTTTTCTTCCTCCCACTTCCCAACAGACGTTTTAGTCCAGCCCCAAATATCCTCTCTCAGCAAGATTCCCAGGACCTCATTGGAGCTGTTTACAGCCAGTCTCATCTCACTGGTGACTTCCATTTTCTCTCGTGGTCCTTAAAGAGACAGATGTTACTCTCCTAGAAGTAACTTTTCTAAAAGAATGAAGCTGCTATTATATAAAGGCTTCAGGATCTGTCTCTGTGTGTGAGAATTCCACCAAACACCTCTCTTTTCTTTACTTGCATTTATATTTGGCCTTATGTATTTGATTATATACTATGTTATATCTGCAAATATGAGCATATTTAGATATCTGAAATACATATGCAGATATATTTATAACATACAGTGAATCAAAGAGAGGTGTGTTGAGGATGGTTCGACCCAAAGGAGGATTAGAAAAATCTGATAATTAGAGGGAGAGATTATGGCATATGTTCTACCTAGGATTTCATTTGGTGCCCTAAAAGTTAAAATTCAGGTAATTGGCAATAAAAAACCCAATTGTCTTCCTCATCCTCTGTAATTCTGTTTATTTTTGTGGCTGCAAATAGTATGTTTCTCCAACAAAGAGAAGGTAATACATACATGTACTTCTGGATCTCATTTTAGTTGATTATTAATGAAAAAAAATCCCACTTTTGAAATACTGTAAACTGATTATAATGTATTTAAAAAGCTGACTGAGAAAGAGAACAAAGATGCTACAGACCTGGAGAGGGAACTGATACCAGAATTCATTTTCACACCAGCGCTGACCAGAGCAGAGGAATTAAGGAAGTGGACTCCCTCCTTTAAAGTCTGGAAACTGTGCCAGCCCTCAAAGGCCAGTTGAAAGGGAAGGATGAGGACAGGACTTTGAAGAGGGTCCAACCTAAGCTCTGCCATTTATTAGCTGCAGGCTACTTAATCTCACTAAGAACTGATTTCCTTACCTGTGAAATGAGGGGAGATAATTACTTACTCCATAGGGTTGTATGAGAATTAAATGGAAAGAAAAAGTGCATCCTAATGGACTACACATATAAAGGGCATTAAAGGTAGTCTACCTGGGTGTGAGTCATCATTCTACTGTCTAACAAGCTGTGTGACCATGAGCAGGTTAACCTCTGTGTGCCTCAGTCTCATCATCTGTTCACTTAGATGAATAGTAGCCCTTACCCCATGGGTTGTATAAGGACTAAATGAGATAACACATGGGAAACATTTTAAAAGATTCACACGGTGAATGCTCAATGAATGTTAGCTATTATTATTCCCATTAAACAGTTATAGCTTTCTAGGTCTGTCTCCACAGCTCCTCCTGTCCTGGCAACACAGAGAAAGAAAAGTTACTAAGCTTGGTTCTATGGAGGAAAATTTAAAATAATAACAAAGAGTTTAAAAGGAACAGGAATCCCTTTGGCCATAGAAAGATCCTCTTCTCTTCATCGAAGGAAGATCCTACTGCACCGACCCCCAATTGACCAGAATGCATCACCATCACATTTTCTACGCGCAGGAAAAATCCCTGAATGGTTTTATGTTTGTTGGTTTTATTACTAATATAGTTAGTCAGACTAGAATGACCTGAGCATTTGACTATAATCTGTACTCTGATCATACACCTCAAATTTCAAAATCTCAAGTATCTCTAGAAAGAATTGTGACTTTACAACCCTAGGCTTTAAATTGTCTCAAAGTCCCTTAAATGATGATGGAGTGTTTAGATGCAGGCTAATTGATGTTAACTTAGTATTTAGTTTGTCTTTTTGCCTAGATTTCCCTGGAAGCTTTGCAGTCCTTGACGTATTGATTCAATAATCATTTTTTGAGATGCTACTATGTATGTGCAAGACTCTTAATAGATGTACAGGTAAAACAAACATTCTCAGGAACCTAAGGTTTATTAAATAAGATATGGGAAAATCTCTCATACAGAGAGAAGAGAGTGGGAGGCAAAATAAATAGCAGATGTCAGAGAAGACAAGACATAGCCCTGACCTGGGGAAGGCTAAATGCATGGAAAGAGAACATTTTAGCTGGGCTTTGAAGAAAGAGTAGGATTTGGAAATACAGAGAGAAGAATGAGACATGAAAGAAAATTCTAGGTGGAAGCAACAGTGAGCAAAGGCACGTAGGTGTGAAAATATGGGCACATTTGTGAACCAAGTGGTTCAGTTACGTTGAGCCATTGGGATTTTTTCTTCTTCACAATTTAAAAAAATTGAGATACAATTTACAAACTATAAAGTCCACCCTCTAAAAGTATGCAATTTACTGTTTTTAAGTATATTTATAAAGTTACACAATACCACACTATCTAATTTCAGAATAGTTTTATCACCCCCACCCAAAAGAAACCCCATACCCTAGAGCAGTTGCTTTCCATTACCCCCAGAGGTGGCCAGCTTACCCTGTGGGCTCCCACTGGAGACACAGGTGCTTGCAGTTGGAAGCCCTCAGGTGGACAGGCACCTGAGTGCTGAATATGGAGGAGATACTGATAAGGCATCTGCTATATCTGCTACATATAGCTTCAATCTGTGTCTCTAGCCTTGATCTCTTTCTGTAACCACCTGAATGTCCTACAGAAAGATCACAAATTCAATGTGTCCCTAACTGAACTCATCTTTTCTTCTTCCTATATGTATTTCCAATCTTAGTGCATACTTCCACCATCTATTTAGTCATCCAAGACAGGGACTTCTTGGACAGCCTAAACTCCTTTCCCCTTGTTCTCCAAATCTAATTGGCGGCTAAATCCCATCAATTTCATACCATCAGTTTCCTGTGTGGTACACCATTTCTTTTTTTTAAATTATATTTTATTGATTATGCTATTACAGTTGTCCTGATTTCCCCCCCTTCAGCCCCCTTCCACCCAGCATTCCCGAGTCCCTCGGGCAATCCCCCCACCATTGTTCATGTCCGTGGGTCATGTGTATACGTTCTTTGGCTACTCCATTTCCTATACTGTACTTTACATCCCCATTCATATTCTGTAACTACCTATTTGTACTTCTTAATCCCCTCACCTCTTCAACCATACCCCAAACACCCCTCCCATCTGGCAACCATCAAATGCTCTTTGTCCTGGCTAGTATGGCTCAGTGGATTGAGTGCCAGCCTGCAAACCATGGGTTGCCAGTTCGATTCCTGGTCTAGGGCACATGCCTGGGTTGCTGGCCAGGTCCTTAGTAGGGGATGCAGGAGAGGCAACCACACATTGATGTTTCTCTTCCTCTTTTTCTCCCTTCTCCTCTCTAAAAATAAATAAATAAAATCTTAAAAAAAAAAAGCTTTCCATATCCATGATTCTGACTCTGTTCTTCTTGTTTGCTTAGTTTGTTTTTTAGATTCAGTTGCTGATAGATTTGTATTTTTTGCCATTTTATTATACATAGATTTGATCTTCATTTTCTTAAATACGTCTCTTTAACATTTCATATAATCACGGTTTGGTGATGATGAATTTCTTTAGGTTTCTCTTGTCTGGAAAGCTCTTTATCTGCCCTTCAATCCTAAATGATGACTTTGCTGGATAGAGCAATCTTGGCTGTAGGACCCTACTTTTCATGACTTTGAATATTTCTTGCCAATCTGTTCTAGCCTACAAAGTTTCTTTTGAGAAATCAGCTGACAGTCTTATGGAATCTCCCCTGTAGGTAGGTAACTAACTGCTTTTCTCTTACTGCTTGCTTAAGAGTCTCTCTTTATCTTTAACCTTTGGCATTTTAATTATAATGTGTCTTGGAGTGGACCTCTTTGCATCCATCTTATTTGGGACTCTCTGTGCTTCCTGGACTTGCATGTCTATTTCCTTCACCAAATTAGAAAAGTTTTCTTTCATTATTTTTTCAAATAGATTTTTAATTTCTTGCTCTTTCTCTTCTCCTTCTGGCACCCCTATGATGTGAATGTTAGACTCTTGAAGTTGTCCCAGAGGCTGTTTATACTATCCTAATGTTTTTTATTCGTTTTTGTTCTTTTTGTTCTGATTGGCTGTTTTTTGCCTTATTTTCCAAATCATTGATTTGATTCTTGACTTCGTTCACTCTACTGTTGTTTCCTTATAAATTGTTCCTTATTTCAATTACTGTGTCCTTTGTTTCTGACTGGATCTTTTTTATGATGTTGAGGTCCTTACTGAGTTCCTTGAGCATCCTTATAACCAGTGTTTTGAATTCTGCATCTGATAGATTACTTATCTCCTATTATTTAGCTCTTTTTCTGGAGTTTTGATCCATTCTTTCATTTGGGCCATGTTTCTTTGTCTCCTCATTTTGGCAGCCTCCCTGTGTTTGTTTCTATGTATTAGGTAGAACTGCTTTGACTCCATGTCTTGGTAGTGTTGCCTAATGTAGTAGGTGTCCTAAAGGTCCAGTGGCACAGCCTCCCCTCTCACCCAAGCTGGGTACTCAACTTGTACTCTTTACATGGGCTGAGTATATACTCTGCTTGTGGATGAGCCTTGATTGCTGTTGGTAGATCAATGGAGGAATTTACCAAGGCCAGTCAGCTGCAAGGATTGGCTGTGACCAGTTACCACCAGCCCCCACCCTCCATGGAGGATCAACTGTGCAGGGGCAGGGTGGTGGTGCTCTCATGTGGTCTGTAGCTGTTCACTGGTGTGCTGGCCCTGGGGTTTCCCAGATGGTGCAGGCCAAGGTCAGCCCCAATCTGTGTTTTGCCTGGAGCCACCCTACCTGAGCTATGAAGCAATCTGAGATTACTGCTACTTCTGCTGGGCTTGGAGATTCCCAGGTAAAGAGAAGCTGTGAATCTAGGCTGGCTGCTGCTAGTGCTGAGCCTAGGGCTCACTGAGGCCAGCTGTTGCTTATTTGAGAGGATTTAGGAAGTTGTGCCTTGTGAGTCAAGACCAGCCATTCATATGGAGAAGCAGCTTGGGTGGGGTTGGGTAGGGCAGAGTCTTGGGGGATCTCCAAGGCATGTCAAACTGTGTTAGCCAGGTTGATGGTGTCTCAGATATGGCACCAGCTTGCCAGATCTGTAAGGGGAGGGTTTCAAAAAGGGACAATGGCCTCTGCTCACTTTGATGCCAGGCCCTTTATTTTCTCACTGCATACCACTGGTGCCTTTCAAACTGCTACCCCAGTGCTGGAGCTCAGAGGGAGTGAGTCCAAGCAGGTAAGTCCATGTGTGGGTTCTTTAAGAGGAACTGCTTGGGGCTCCAGAAGTCTCTTCCACTGACTCAATCCCCACTGGTTTTTGCAGCCAGAAGCTGTGGAGACTTATCTCCTGGCACTGGAACCCTGGGCTGTGGGGCTTTGTGTGGGGCTGGGACTCCTCACTCCTGAGATATCCCTCCCAAATTTTTATCTACCACACATGGGTGTGGGACCAGCCCGTTCTGTGTCTGCACCTCTCCTACCAGTCTGGATGGATGTGGTTTTGTCAGTTCTGTAGTTGTCAGACTTCCATTCAACTCCATTTTTGACGGTTCTGAGTGATGGTTGTTCTATATTTTAGTTGTAATTTTGATGTGGTTGTGTGAAGAGGTGAGCAATGTCTGCCTACGCCGCCATCTTGACCGAAAGTCCTCCCCTTTCTTCTCTTTTCCATTATTGTCATCTTGGTTCAGGTCTTTTATCATCTCTCCTGATCTACTGAAATGATGATCTAAGAGATTTCCCTGCCTTGAATCTTCTCTTCGTTAATCCACTCTCCACTCAGCCACCACAATGATAGTTCCAAAACACAGAATTGATCCTATGATTCCCTGAGCCTAAAACCCTTCAATTGCTCACCAATACCTTTCTTGTGCTGACTTTAGAGTATGGCATGCCCCCTTCAGTGTGCCTCTTCCTGCTTCCTTGCATTGCTAACCCCCATTCTCCATGTATCTAGAACCTTAAACAGTGGTGGACTGCTGGCAGTTTCCCATTGTGCTTTTGTTCATGCAATACCTTTTTCCCTCTTTTCTACCTGGTAAATCATTCAGATTCATACAATTCCAGATCTCTTCTGTGATGCCTTTCCTGTCCACTTCAGGCTTGATAGGAATATCATTCTTTTCTTTGTGCTGCAGATGCGGTCCTTCCATAGCACCTGTGACGCTTCTTTACACTACTCTCTCCTTCACTAAACTGCAAGCTCCTTGAGCACAGGGGTCATATCCAACTTATCCTTACATCCCTTGCAGAGTGCCTTGCTCAGCCTTAGTTCTCCCCTGACATGGTTGAATACTAGAAATTTGGGAGACTTTGCACAGGGTGGAGAATGAAACTATGGGAAGGGATAAATTGCCCTGCAGAAAGGTGAGGGGCAAGAATTGCACCCATTGAGGTTGTACTGTGCTGAAGGGTGCAGGATTCTGTTTGAATCCAGAGCTTTTGTGCTTTTCACTAATCATATAAGTACTAAAGGAGTTTTGTCCTATTTGACTCTGGTGGGATAGGTATCAGGAGAAGATTGAGGACCAAAGCCAAACTGCCATGAATGGAAGAAATAAGTGGAAGATGAGAACACTGGTGGTTCTCAGATTTTCAGATTTGAACAGCCAATATATTTACCAAAAATCTGAGACTTGAGTTGCCAACTTCTTGTTTTGCCAATTAAGAACATTAAAATAAAACAAGATCTCAAGCCCTTGTGGATGTGGCTCAGTTGTTTGGGCATTGTCCTGTAAACAGAAAGGTCATATGTTTGATTCCCAGTCAGGGCACATGCCTAGTTTGTCGGTTGGTTCCCAGTTGGGGCATGTGCAAGAGGCAACCAATCAATGTTCTTCTCCCTCTCGTTCCCTCTCTCTAGAAACAATAAAAGAAAAAAAATCTTAATAAAAGCAAGACCTCAAAATCACTAATCATTAGGGAAATGCAAATCAAAGCTATAGTGAGGGAGTACCTCACACCCATCAGGATAGCTACTATCAAAAAACAGAAAACAACAAGTGCTGGCAGGAATGTGAAGGTCTTGGAACCCTGTGCACAGTAGATAGGAATATAAAATGGTACAGCTTGTATGGAGAACACTTAGCATTTCCTCGAAAATTAAAAATAGAATTATCATATGGTTCATCAGTTCCACTTCTAGGCATACAGGTATACCAAAAAGAATTGAAAACCAGGTCTTGAGAAGATATTTGTACACCCATGTTCATAGCAACATCAGCTATTCAAGTGTCCATCGATGGATGAATGGATAAGCAAAATGTGGTGTATAATACGATGGAATACTATTCAATCTTTAAAAGGAAGGAAATTCTGATACATGCTACAACATGAATGAATCTTCAGGACACCATGTTAAGTGAAATAAGCCAGTCACAAAAAGACAAATACTGTCTTACATGAGGTACCTGAAATAGTCAAATACATAGAGACAGAAAGTAGAATGGCAGTTGCCAAGGGCTGGGAGGAGGCGGGAACTGGGGTTACTGTTTAATGGGTGTAGAGTTTCAGTTTTGCTAGACAGCAAGAGTTCTGGATGTCGATGGTGATGCTGGTTGTACATCAGTGTGAATATATTTAATGCCACTAAACTGTACTCTTAAAATGGTTAAGGTGATAAAGTTTATGTTATGTGTATTTTGCCACAATTGAGCAGCAAAAAACACTCAGTATTTTAATTATCATAATTAAAAACTATTATGTAATTTTTAAAATGTAACATCAAATATGAAGGAAGAATATAAGAATCAAGTTAATCTTTCTGATTAAATGTACTTATCTTATTAACAAAATATAGTTTTCTTAATTTTCTCATTTTGTAACAGACTGAGTGAATGGAGTCCTGGACAGACATTTACTATGGAACTGGGATTTAGGATGATTGTGTTAATCATATTAAAATGTCAGCGAAGGGCAAGAGGACAATAACTAAAGAAGGTAGCAGGATCAACAGAAGATCATGTGTACCTGTCATTATTGATTAGGCTGTAATATTACATACTATGATGAGTCAGATATTCTTTATATTTCTACCAGGCAGTACTTTGAATAATCATGTGTTTGTTTTCAGACATTTAGTACAAGGCTTGTCCAGAAAGTATCCAGCCATGTACTATGAAAAATAGAGACATTTCTTTTTTCTCTTTTTATTGTTGTTCAGTTACAGGTGTCTCCATTTCCCCCCTTTACTCTCCCCCACCCTACCCACCTCCCCTCCCACGTTCAGTCCTCCCCATCCGTTGTCTTTGTGCATGGGTCTTTTATACATGTTCTTTTACGGCCCTTTTTCTTCTTTCCCCTGTTATCCTCTTCCCGAAAAACAGACATTTCTTGAAGAAAATACAAAAAACATTGTACACAGGACAATGAAGCCTCAGTCCCCTTCAAAGTAGGCACCTTGGGACCTCACACAGTTCTCCCAATCACCATCAGTTGCCCCATCATATTTTCCTGAATCTCATCAACAGTCTGAAATCTCTTCCCTTTCAAAGGTGATTTTAGTTTTGGGAAAAGCCAGAAGTCACAGGGTGTAAAATCTGGGCTGTAGGGGACTGAGTCACCTGGGTGATTTGATATTTCACCAAAACACTCTGCACGAGACATGATGAATTAGGGGGTAGGTTGTGATGAAGCTGCCAGTCACCAGTTGCCCATAGCTGTGGCCTTCTGAATGATCAAAATAGTTTCCATGGAGGAATGTTCAAGCTTAATGCAAAATTTGATGCAGATTCATTGCTCTACTTGCTCAAACATTTTGAATGTGATGGTCACACAGTGCCCATGCTCACTCAACAGAGTCGACCGCCCCCACTGACTAGTACAGTGAAGTCATCATTGTTCATGTACGTACATTCTAGTCCACTCTCCTTGGCTGCAGGTTATATCAATGTTGTGCAAACCGTTCTCATATATTAACAATGGTTGGGCTTCTTCCAGACAGACCTTGTGTTTTATTGAAAACATACAATAATATGCTGCCAATTCCCTGTTCTTGTAAGGACTATGTTTTCCAGTCTTTTACAAATGTAAAGTTAAATGCTATAGATATGTGTGTGTGCACTATAGAATAACCATTATGCAACTAGCTGCATAATTTAATAAACATAGGAAATACTAGCACACAAAGATGTGTACAATCAGGCTATCATCTAACCACCGTGCCATACTTCCTTCATATTTTCAGTCTCTAAAAGTCCTAAATAATAATCTTTACTGTGCCCTGTATGTATGGTATGATCCTGAATGTCCCGTATTTCCTGGCTGAACTGTTAGCTTGTTTTCTGATTGGTGTTCATTTTCTCTGATCTAAGAGTAGAATTGAAAGAAGGGGACCGTTTTGCCTCAGAGTAGAATAAAGATGCAGTTTTCCTACGGCCACTTCCTTTGCTTATGAAATTTCCTCCCAGCCCACTTTCTAAAGTTACAGCTTGGTTTCTTCCTAATTTGAAATGCAGTTGTAAGCCTCAACTGTTAGAAGATTTTCTCAGAAATCTAAACAAATACATTGTGAAAAGAAATTAGTATCTTTTGCTTTCTTACAGATCTCTGAATTCAAACTTTAGTGCTCTCCATGATAGGTATGTGACTTACTGAGTGAAAATCACAAAAGAGCAAGTTTTGACCAGTGACACTGGGTGATTAGTCTTACTAAAATTGTATGCTGAGTAATTTAGCTTCTTTTTAAGGGAAATTTAGGTATACTCTTGGCCTGGTGCTGATGATGCACTCTGTTGAAATGCTTTTTCAAACATGAAAATTGAAGGTGGATTAGTTCATTTAATTTTAAAGTCTGGACAGTGGAGTATTCATAAACTGTTGGGTTGAAAGGATGTTTTTTTGACCACAATCTGTACTGTCTTTGAATTACAAAAACAGTTGAAATACTTTGCTAATGCTTTCAGGTATATAAATAAAACAAACAGCATAAATTTATCCTAAGTTTAAGCAGAAATAAGGGTATATGTATATATATAGGAACATATGTGGTTTAAGGCAGAATTTAGATTATGGTATAATGTTGCAACTTTCTAATACTATTATTAATAGCCATGCGTGGCACAACTTGTTTTTCTTTTAAAGAACAGTTGCTATTTTCTGTGAATTTGTGTCATTTTTATTTGCTTTCTTAAAGTTCTATTTTTGAATCCTGTGGAGAGAGATTTTAGAGCCCTTCTTCCTCTTTTATTTGAGGCTGCTGAGCCTAACCTGAATCTTAAAAACAAGCAATTTTTTTTGGTATGACTTAAAAATTACTCTTGAAACAATTGTTCTTTCATGAAAAGTCAGAAAGGGCCTAATTAACAATCATAATTAATACTGCTTCAAGTTGACAAAATTGAGGGAAAGAGCACTTTTACGGTGAAGCCTGATTACCGTCTGTGTAGTCTGATCAGTAGAAAAACCTCACAATTTCATATTATTGAAACATGAATAGAATGGAATACCTTGGAAAATCCATAAATGACCCCCAAACAAAAGACAACAAAAGTGCCTCCATCTTGACTTTAGATTACATTCATTTACATTTTTTGAAAAAGATTCACTTTTTCCCCTTTTAATAGATATGATATTAGACATCTGATTAAAGAAAAGCAATACAAAATGAGTATTCTGCTTAAAACGTGGAAATAAAATAATTTCATAGGTGTCTGGTTTTACAGCCAGCGGAAACTTGCCTCAGCACATTACACATGAGATTTTACCTGCTACTGAAATTTTCTCCTTTGAAACTGGAAAAACCTGTAGGTTTGAGTAAAAGTACACTGGCTTTGCATGTGGCCTGGGCAGGCCGCTAACTTCCCTGCGCTGTGATTTTCTTGTTAACAATGAGGACACAATAATACCTCTCACCATGCTGATTTATACAACTAGAGGATCTTTAAAACATGTTATCGACACATCTAACATCCTTGATCATATTTTTAACTTACACCATAAAAATTTAGCTATTAACTTTGAATGGAAAGAAGTTTTTAAGCTAACAGCCTTTTGTCTTTCACTTGTCATTATTAATATTGAAATATACGTATATTCTGGAAATTGATGCCTTGCCACCTACTTGATCTTATAAAATGCAAAATAAGTTTAATAGAGAAAAAAATTTTAAAGATTTTATTTATTTATTTTTAGAGATAGGTGAAGGGAGGGAAAAAGGGAGAGAAACACTGATGTGTGAGAGAAATATTGATCAGCTGCCTCTTGCATGTGCCCCAACCAGGGATCAGGCCCACAACGCAGGCATGAGCCCTGACCAGGCCAGCCAGTCACCTCTCGCTTTGTGGGATGACTTTCAACCAAGCGAACCACACCAGTCAGGGGGAGACAGAATTTTTTGAATAAAAAGTAAGAAGTGTATCTAAATATATGTACATTGTATATATACATATGTATATATATGTATGTATATATATATTCTTCATAACAATCAATTGACTGAAACTTCACATTACAGCAAATTTTTGGAATTGTATAGATCAGAGCTGTCTTTTCTGTGAATTGTAAGGAGATGAAGTTTCTCTTTTGTTCTTCTCTTTTGATTCTCTGTATTTTCCTTGCTGAGTGAATTAAGATTCATTTCTTTGATTCTTGAAGGCTTTTGGTTTTCAGAGCCCACAGAGAAAAACTGATTTAAAAAAACTAGCCCTGCCTGGTGTGGCTCAGTGGATTGAGCGCTGGCCTGCAAAACAAAAGGTCACAGATTCTATTTCCAGTCAGGGCACATGTCTCCTTGCGGCCCAGGTTCCCAGCTGGGCGAGTGCCAGAGGCAACAAATCACTGTGTCTCTCTCGCATTGCTGTTTCTCTCCCTCTCTTTCTTCCTCCCTCCTCCTTTCTCTAAAAAGAAAATAAATAAAATCTTAAAAGGAAAAATTAGGATGAAGTAAAGAAGGGAAAGGAATTTTGCTTGGAGGGAGGATTAGTGTTGGGGCAAGGAACCAGGGTTTATGAGGAATGTTCTCGCCTACTTTCAGAGGAGAGCGGACTGTTATTCTACAGGGCTGGGAAGGGAGAGGGCCAGAAAACCAGTGGAAAGGAGATTTTTTTCCCCTAACTTTTATTGCCACCTTGACTTGACCTCTGATCTGTGGTAAAAGATTTGGGAAGATTTACAGGAAATCTGGATTCCTGAGATTTCTAGGGAACAGCAAAAGTCTAACTCTGTGTTGTAGAAGCAAACATTTTAATTTTTCATTCCATTATTGAAAGCAGCGGTGGACAGATTTGGGCAGGGATATAATGTGGGCCTCTTTATGTTCTCCGTGGCTATTACAGGGACAAATGGCAAGGTGTTTCAGTTTGAAGCCTCTGCAGAGGCAAAAAGTGAGGGGAAAGTTGGGAGGTTTGAATCTAAACTGCCTGCTCCATAATTTGTCTAGGGCTGGCCCACTTTACCAGTCTTTTTTACCTTTACCCTTAGGGCCTTACAAAATAACTACTGTACAATATGATTACTAATGTTATCATTAATCTATTATGTGGTTTTTGCTAATGTATTTCTCAGAGTATGTGATGAATGCAGTGGTTTTCAGCCCTGCTGGAATCACCCAGAGAATTTTAAATACACCTGATGTCCAGGCCACACACCAGACTAATTTTATCAGTACCTCTAGGGGTGGCACTCAGTCATCATTATTAAAAAAGAAAGAAAGAAAGAAAGAAAGAAAGAAAGAAAGAAAGAAAGAAAGAGAAGAAAAGCTTTCTAGATTATTCCATTGGCTTAATGTACCATCTCTCCTAGGTAAAATAGTTCGCCACACATCTCTAACAATTGAAATGCTTTTCTTTGAGACAGTTGTCCTTCAGTATGTGGCAGATGCACTTTATTTGTAACTCCCAGTTTGTCAGGCAGAATATTAAAATATTCATTCTCTCAACTTCTGCTTTCAGTCAAGATGGAGTAGCAGACTGGATTTGTCATCTCGTCTTGGAAAAAAATCAAACAATGATGTTCAAATATTGGGAAACAGGCATTACAGGAGAGCAACAAAAGAAGGGAAACAAATGTCACAAGCTGGACAATTTCCCCAGTGTGCTGTCTTGAGAGAGTTACCAGGATGCTGTGCAGGCAGGAGGAATCCAAACAAGGCTGGGGATCTCTGGGGAATGGAAAGACAGAGTTGAGAATGTGGGGAGGTCAGGTGGCTATAATTTGAATATGGGAGGAGAGAGCGAGCTTCATGAAGGGAGCGCTTCAGAAATCAGTAAATGTTTCTTCATAGGTCTCTTCGGCTGAGTTTGGATTCTGCATGTGCATGGGAGGAAACTAACCAAGGTGGAGGAATAAACTACCAAAAAAGAGCAGACAGAACAAGCCCCAGAGCACAGACAGGGTCAGGAATATTTTGTGTTTCTACCAGTGAGAGTGGGAGCATCTCAAAATAAAAGGGGCAAAAAGTACAATACCCAGAGGGTATTGCTTCAGTGGGGGGCTCAAACTGTACCTCTGCTCCAGCCTAACAAGCCTCAAAGCAAGCCTTCAAAGGAACAAACTATTTCTGACTCAACTGTGCCTCAGAACAAAGATCAATAATATTTAAACAAAATACAAGTATGTCCAGCTCCCCAAAAAGTAAAATTCACATCTTGTATCTAATAAAAAAATTACCAGGTATGCAAAGAAGTTGGTACATACAACCCATAATCAGAAGAAAAATTAATCAATAAAACAGCCACATACCCACCCACCCACCCAACAAAAAACAAAACAAAAAGAAGCAGATACAGAAATGATACAGATGATAAATTAGATATGAATAGTAAAACAGTTGTCATAATTATATTCCATATGTTCAAAAAGGTAAAAGAAAGGTTGGACATGTTAAGAAAAGACATGGTTAGTGTGAAGAAAATCTGAATCAAATATCTAGAGAAAGCAAAAAGCAATGTCTGGGACAAAAATACACTAGATGGAATTGACAACAATTGGACACTGCAAAAGAAAAGGTTAGTGAACTTGAAGACATAGAAATAGAAATTATACAAATGAAACAGACAAAGAAAAAAAAACAAAAAAATAGAGCACTGGCGAACTGTGGGAAAACTTCAAAGAACTTGACATGTATATAATTGGAGTCCCCAAAGGAGGAGGGGGAATAAAAATACTTTAAGAAATAATGGTTAAAATGTTTCCAAATCTGATGAAAACTTAAAACCCACTGATCCAAGAAACTTTATGAACCTCAAGTACAAGAACATAGAACTCCGCCAAGGCATATCATAGTTGAATTGCTCAAAAACTGATGAAGAGACAAATCTTGAGAGATAGACTGAGGCACATTACATGCAGCAGAACAAAGATTAGGCGGACAGTCAACTTCTTATCAGAAACAAAACAAGCAACAAGACATTGTAGCAACAGCTTTAAAGTGTGGAAAGAAAAAAATCAGTGAGCATAGAATTCTACAGAGAAACTATCTCCTCCTCCAAACAAAAGGCAAAATAAAGACTTAAAAAATCTTATTTTAGTGAACTCTTTGAAAAATAATTGTTTAATGTGAAGATAATATCTTGTAGGGTCAGTAACATAGTTAGAAGTAAAATATATGACAAAACTAAGAGAGGAAAGAGTATACTATTGTAAGGTTCTTGTACTATGCATTAAGTGATGTAATAATTCTTTTTTAAAAGTATATTTTATTGATTATGCTATTCCAGTTGTCCCATTTCCCCTTTGTTCCCCTTCGCCCTGCACATGATATAATAATTCTTGATGATAGATACTGATGCACTACAGATGTATACTGTAAACAACCACTAACAATAAAACAAAGA
>VMDR010014358.1:0-23662 GCA_007922815.1 Macrotus californicus | reverse complement strand
TTGTTAATAACTGTGAGTTTGTTGTCATTTTACTGTTCCTATTTTTTATCTTCTTTTTCTTAGATAACTCCCTTTAACATTTCATATAATAAGGGCTTGGTGATGATGAACTCCTTGAACTTGACCTTATCTGGGAAGCACTTTATTTGCCCTTCCATTCTAAATGATAGCTTTGCTGGATAGAGTAATCTTGGATATAGGTCCTTGCCTTTCATGACTTGGAATACTTCTTTCCAGCCCCTTCTTGCCTGCAAGGTTTCTTTTGAGAAATCAGCTGACAGTCTGATGGGCACTCCTTTGTAGGTAACTGTCTCCTTTTCTCTTGCTGCTTTTAAGATTCTCTCTTTATCTTTAATCTTGAGTAATGTAATTCTGATATGCCTTGGTGTGTTCCTCATTGGGTCCAACTTCTTTGGGACTCTCTGAGCTTCCTGGACTCCCTGGAAGTCTATTTCCTTTGCCAGATCAGGGAAGTTCTCCTTCATTATTTGTTCAAATAAGTTTTCAATTTCTTTCTCTTCCTCTTCTCCTTCTGTCACCCCTATGATTTGGATGTTGGAATATTTCAAGACGTCCTGGAGGTTCCTAAGCCTTTCCTCATTTCTTTGAATTCTTGCTTCTTCATTGTGTTCTGATTGAATGTTTCTTTCTTCCTTCTGGTCCACATCATTGATTTGAGTCTCGGTTTCCTTCCCATCATTGTTGGTTCCCAGTACATTTTCCTTTATTTCATTTAGCATAGCCTTCATTTGTTCATCTAATTTGTGACCATATTCAACCAATTCTGTGAGCATCCTGATTACCAGTGTTTTGAACTGTGCATCTGATAGGTTGGCTATCTCTTCATCGCTTACTTGTATTTTTTCTGGAGCTTTGATCTGTTCTTTCATTTGGGCCATTTTTTTTTTTTTTTTGTCTCGGCATGCCTGTTATGTAAGGGGTGGAGCCTTAAGTGTTCACCAGAATGGGGCAACCCACATTGCTGCGTAGTGATGCTGTACGTGAGGGTGGGGTCCGAGAGGGAACAGTGCCACTTGCTCCACTCTCTACTGGTTTTCAGTCACTTCCCTCACTACCCACAATCAAATTGGGCCTTCTGGTGCTGGTTCCCGGGTGGATGGTTTGTGTACGTTCTAGGACCCTGTGGGTCTCTCCAACAGACTCTCCTGTGAGGCTGGGAGTATCTCCCACTGCCACAATCCTCACAGGTGTTTTCAATCAGAGGCTTGAGGCTTTATTTCCCCACTGGAACCCTGGGTTGTGGGTCTGTCTCCCTCCCCAGTTGTTCCTCCTGATTTATCTGAGCATGGGTGTAGGACCACCTGGTCTGCCAGTCGCCACCTCACCATGAGTCCTCTCCACCCGGCTACCTGTCTCCACCCCTCCTACCGGTCTGGGTGAGTGTTTCTTCTTTAACTCCTTGGTTGTCGGACTTCCATACAGTTTGATTTTCTGTCAGTTCTGGTTGTTTTTTGTTTTTAAATTTGTTGTTGTCCTTCTTTTGGTTGTGCAAGGAGGCACAGTATGTCTACCTATATCTTCATCTAGGCCAGAACTATCTTTCTATATTAAAAATCAAAACAGCTCTGTAATGCAATACAATGCATATTTAAAAGTAGATTGGAAGAGCAACTTCAAATAAATACTAAAATCAGAATAGGCCACTATTGACCGCCTAGGAAATGCTTGCTCTTTTTCGTCAGCCTGGAGTTACTTCTCTGGAATTGTGGAAAAACACAGAGATGATGCAAAAACTGGGGATCTCAAGACTGAGGTTCAAATCTCACGCTTTCCTCTTGACAGGTGTGACCACTAGTGGTCATCCCTACATACTCAAGGGGAAGCGGGCTTGAGTAAAACTAGAGCAAGAATCCCTTATCCACAGGTTTTTTGTATTAAAATAAATACCCGTGACATCATTAGCCCAGTGCATGGCATGCATCAGGCACTCAATAACACTTGAAGTTCCAGTTGAATGTGGAGCCAGCTTTCAGGCTCCTTGGCTGTTAGCACCCTGTCACTCTGACAAGGAAGCAGCACTACCTCGGTCTAGTTGGCAAGAGCAAGACAGTGAGGGTGTTCTCACTGGTTTTTGTTTATGCTGAATGAATCCAGTGCTGTTATGCTTTTCAATGAGCATCATCTAAATAAACACGTTAATAATGGATAAATCCATGTACTCTCCACTGTACTTTGCTGGTGGGTCTCTGAGCTTTTGGAGAGATGATGAAGTCCTGGCTAACAGGAAGAATATTGGATAGATTCTGATATTGTTTTATCATTCGGGAATGTTCAAAAACATGTACAGCAAGTACATGGCAGATTCGCCATTTCCAAAGGATTTTTAAACTTACGTGGCTCAGTAATAACAGACGTTTAATCTGAATCTTAATTTGACATTCAGTTGAAACCAGCCGTTCCTGTGCTATCAGTGTCATTTGTTGCTCTGGGTAACTGTGACATTTTTCTTGGCCGTTTCCAATCTCTAAGTCCTGAGTAGGTAAGGGCCCCTAAGCTCACTGCTTTATCTATTTCTTAACCTCATTGCCACCAAATCAGACGTGTCCTTTGTTGCATGTACTCTTCTTCTTATCTTGTTGATCTTGCTCTTCTACATTCCTCTTTGGTGCGTGGGGCACCTTAACATGTGGGAATGAGTGACATGTGCAGGGGACTGGAGGACAGGACGACATGTCCTGCTGTCATGAGGCACAGTCCATGGCATTGGAACAGGCTGGTGAGCAGAAAAGGACCAGGATTTCTCATGTTCCTTCACCCAACTTTTGACTAATTCTTCCCCCTCCCCCTCCTGTCTTTCTCTCTCTTTCCACCTCCTGCTCCTTGACACAGCAGCTTTGTCTTCTTTCTGACCACTTGGATTTTGTCTTACCATTACACCCTCAGTTCATTAGCTGGTGAAGAATTTTTGGACCTATTTTCTTAAGTTGTAAAAAGATAACCTTACAAATACAGAGAATTTGTTTCAAAAGCCAACAGAATGATTTAAATTTACAAGGAGACCTTGTGGAAACATTTTTGAACCCTAAATTAAAGCGTTGATACTGCCCCCGTGAGGAGCAGGCAGAAAAATACTGTTTGTTTCTGGAGGGGAAATTGTCTCGTTGAGTGTTCAGTGCCATTTTCCTGACATAATTACATACAGGCTTTGCTGGCAAGCTCTTTGTTTCATTTAGTGCTCCTCACGCAGTGCTACATGGGGTAGGGGCTTTAAAACATGGACAGGAAATGTAAGCATCATTTGTTTAAATATTAGTCTCATATGAGTGTGGAAATGTGTGTCTCTCTATGTGTGGATATCTTTTGAATGATAGCTGCCATTTAGAAATTAAGGGTAATGTAGCATTTTTAGCCAAGCCTTTTCGCTGATCCCTCAGTCAAGCGGTAGAAAAGACGAAAATAAAACAAAAGAAACAAAGAAAACAGCTTCCCTGCGGATCCACTGGGATCCTCATTTTATGGAAAGTTTTCCCGGGTCCTCCTCTTCTTCCAGCCCTGTCAGCCCTTTCTTGGCCAGCAGCAGCTCCTGCCCTGCCCCCACCTTGGTAACAGAATTCACGCCCCATCTCCTGAGTCGGGGGAGCAGCTGCCCCAGGGAGCGGCGCAGCTGCCAGGCTCCACGGTAGAAAAGCCTCGAAGGCAGAGTCTCCAGGTGCCCTTCATAGGAGCTTCGAGGGCGTGGCTCCTTCTCGCAGGTGCTGCTTCTGTGTCCTTGCCGGCTCCGACCTCCTTGCCCTTACTCGCCCAGCCTGGTGAAGGTGCCCGCCACTGACGCTGGGTCCGTGGTCATCACCATCGTTATTAGGTAGGCTGTGCAGAGACAGAGAAAGAACCAAAGAGATGCATTTCGGTCTCATCAGCTTGCCACCTTACACGTGCGTGAGCCGAGGGCTTCCTAAGTCATCACTATCTCTTTTCCTGTAATTTATAAGAAATTGCCCATTGAAACTGCGATTATGTGTTAATGATGAAACAGGTAAGCTGGGGGGCACAGAGAGTTCATTATCTAGCTCTTTCTCTAAAGAGCTGATTTACACTCATCTCGGTGAATGAACTACTTCCTTCTCTGGTTCTCCGAGCATCCTTTACGTCCTTTATCTGAACTGGACACCGGGACACTGCCCTCGGGAGTCAATGGAGATGGTTCTCTTCTGACAGCAGGCCCAGCTCCCCTTTTCCAAGAGCATTGCTTTTGAAAACTTATAGTCATGAACTCCTTTTCCATCCCTTGGAGATGAACATTTCTCTCAGCCTCTTGCTGGTTTTATAACCCAGTACTGTTTTTCTCAAAGACCTGAGAGCCATGCTTTTGATTTGTGGTCAAGAGAGGTCGACCCCCCCCCCGCTCCCAGTCTCAGTGGGTGGGTGGAAGCCCAACTTCCATAAGAGCCAATTAGCCCCTTGATTTTATATCTGGAGGTCTCAGCCCTTATTCCCCTTTATCTTTTTTGTCCCTTCCCCAGCCCTGCCTCTCCAGCAACCATCAGTTTGTTCTATCAATGAGTCTGTTTTTGTTAGTTAGTAAGTCCCGGAGAGACAATGTACAGTGTAGAGAATATACTCAATAGTGTCACAGTGACTTTGTGTGGTGACGGGTGGGTACTGGATTCATCGTGGAGATCACTTCTTAAGGTGAATAAATGTTGAATAACTGTGTCATACACCTGAAGCTCATATAATATTGTATGTCAATGATAATTCAATTAAAAATAAAATAAATGAAAAGGAGGCCATTAGAAAGCTTAGATGGCCCCATCACATTGACCAAACTTCCCCCAATGTCGTCTCGTAGCTCCCTACCAGCCCATCCCAGGTAAAACCCCCATGCCTTTCGTTTGTGGAGTTGAGTTCGATCTCTCTCCTCTATCACCGCAGTCTCGAACAAAGTTTTGTTCGTGTGTTTAACTCCATCCGGTGCAGTTGTTATTGGGCATTTTAATAATGAAGCTAATTACTGGCCCGCGAGTCTGTACACCCAAGCACACTCTGAGTCCCAAGGTCTGGGAACCTGACCCGTCATTTCTGCGTCCTCCAGAGGTGGCCACGCAGCCAGTGCTCATTGGGCAGCTTTACAAAAGTGAGGAGGGACAAGATCAAATACAAACACTTATGCACTGAATTCTAGGCCTGGAATTTCTCCCCTTCTTGGTATATACGCACAAGCTCAGGGCATCATCAAGGTTTCTGTTAAAGATAAAAGAAAGGGACAAAACCCAAACCTCTGCATAAACTAGATCTCATAAATGCTGAAATAATCTTAAAAGTCCCAAATGGTCTTTTACTAAATGGTGGCTTTGGTACTAGATAGGAAAGAGTATTGCTTCCCAAATGAAACAATGATCACTTGTCTCTCTGATGATACTAGGCTGGAATCAGAGATTGCTAGAAACAAGGGCAGCTTTAAAGTGTCCACCCGAAGCCCTAGTTTCACAGAAGAGAACCTCAGGTCCTAAAGATTCCTTCCGTTCTCCAGGCTCACGGAATCAGATAACCCCTGCCCTTTACTTAGAGCCCCTTTACCAAGCTTCCCTAACCCATGGGCCTCCCAGGGAGGGATACTGTGGTACTCCTGTTAAATATTATTGGTTCTGCCATTGAACGTTAGCAGAGTTAGTTGAGCATCGTTGCCCAATTCATGGTGCCTCACATTTCTCCAAGTGTATCTAGGCTCAGCCTCGCTTTAACAAAAGGCACTGTAAGGAAATTAAAATTCTACCACACTTTCTTTCCACTATGTAGATGCATAGACATTCTATTTTTCACACTGTATTATTTTATAAAGTTTTAAATATCAAAATGAAGCCAAATGGGGGAAAAAAGCACCATCACACATGATCAAAATCTGTGTAGGTATGCTGACAAGATGCAGTGTGTGAATGTTCCTTGTATTTCTTTATTTTATTTCATTTTTTAAAAAGATTTTATTATTTCATTGTTGTTCCTTGTATTTCCTCTAAAGGAAAGCTGCCGGCCTCCCACAGCCGCCCAGCGATCACCTCGCCCTGCCCCTGCCCTTTGGAAACGCAATCAGGGCTGAAGCTCGGGGGCACCTGCAGCACAGAGACGTTTCCTGGGCATCTGATTAACTCCGGGTGTCTCTTTCTGCAAGTGCATTGTTTTAAGAGGAGCAATTACAAGCTATTTTGGCTCACTCATTTATGCCTGCGCTCTGACTGCCTCTCCGGGATTTAGGAGAGGGAACAATTAGCTTTGGAAAAAGGCAATGATAGGGTTCCTGGTTGACAGTTCCTAGCAGCCCTTATTCTGAGTCACCAAAGGGCGAAAACAAAGGATGGGGAGGGGAGCAGGACCCCGCTGCACTCTGTCATGGCGATTTCAGGGCATTTATCTTTGACTCACGCCCGCTTCTTTCTTGGTTCAAAACATCACCTTATCGGTAAAGCTATGAAGAAAACTTTCTTCTCTGTAGCTGAAGATTCCTGATGAAAAATGTGCAAACTCTTTTGAAAAGGTGGCAGGACCCTGGCCCTTTTCTGTTGAGCGTTGAGATGAAACCAGCCAGAGACTTCCCTGCGGGCTTTTCTGATGCACTTCCTGGTTTCCCCTGGAACGTTCCTTCTGTTACTTTACGCCCTCCCTCCAGCACCAAAGGAGGCCTTCCTCTTTAGTGGCCTTTACATCTTCACTTACTTATAAGGTCATCATGGTCTTTCTAAGTCAATTCTTGGCCGAGACATTAATATTCAGCATCCTCTGTCTATCTTTCTTTTATAAAAAAGATTTTTTTATTTATTTTTATGCAGAGGGAAAGGGAGGGAGAAGAAAGGGAGACAAACATCAATATGTGGTCGCCTCTCACGCGCCCCCCCACCAGGGGCCTGGCCTGCATCCAGGCCTGCAACACAGGCATGTGCCCTGAGTGGGAATTGAACCGGTGACCCTTTGTTTCACAGGCTGGCGCTCAATCCACTCAGCCACACCAGCCAGGGCCCTGTCTCCCTATTTTCTGACCCATTGTTTTAAATCCTTTTTCTGTCCTGTGACTGCAACCAGTATTTCGGACCAGCATTCCAGTCTTCATTTAAAGGACTCTCTAAGAGTTGGTGTGTCATAGTGGATGGATTTTTAAATAAAACCCTCAGGGTTGCTGAATGGAAGAAGAAAAAATATCTCACTTCATGAACACAGGAAAGTGTGTTTACTCTGAAATTCGCTGGGTTTCAACCACTTATTAAATATGATGTTTGTTAAGATTCATTAACTTCAACCTCTGTCTCTCATTCCCTTTTCAATTTTACGTGAAAATGTATTATCTTTCACGGTACAATATGCGGCACTTTGCTTACTTCATTCCTCAATATAGACCCATCCCTACCTTTCCAAAAATGGTGGCAGCAAAGAAAAGGCCGAAAAACCAGCTCAGCAGCACTGTGCAGTGTTTCACACTCGAACTAGCTGTTATTATTTACCATAAAGTGAGGATTATGATCTATCGTAACACTTTAATGCAAGTAATTTATTTGTACTGTAGATGCCCTTTGAGATAACTTTACAAAAATTATCACAGTGTTAAAATCTAAATTTATAACATCTGTACCATTCTTTTCATAGTGGTTTTACTAAGATATACCACGTAATTCACACACACATACTCGCCTGCTTGAAGTGTGTAATTCAAGGCCTTTTAAAATATATTCAGAGACTTGTGCAGCCACCGTCTCTACAAGTTCTAGGATACCTTCCTCACGCCCTCAAGGAGCATGTACCAGTGAGCGGTCACTGCCCATTTCTTTCCAGACCACCTGGCCCTAGGCAACTGCCAACCTGCTCTCTGTAGCTACAGATTTGCTCATTCTGGACACTTTATAGTGACGGACTCATGTCCTCTGCAATAGTTTATGACGAGTTCATCTCACGGAAGTGTTCTCAAGGCTCATTCCTGTTGACGCAGGTGCCGGTAGCTCGTTTCTTCCTTTTGCCCAGTCACAGGCCACTGAACAGGGGACCACAGTTCATCTGCCCATTTGTCGGTAGGTGCACATCGCCTGAGCTAGGTCATAGACGTCTCTGCTTTGCAGCCATTGTAAGCGATGCTGCTGTGTGCTGTCACGGCAGGTTGTGTATATGACTCATGTCCCTCTCTCTTGGTCAGACACCAGGGTGTCGTGCTAGGTCACATGATGACACTGTAGGGTTATCTTTTTGAGGAATTGCCAGACTGCTTCTCAGAGAGGTGTCACCATTTTGTACCCCCCTCCCGCCAAATGTATGTCTTCCAATTTTTCCCATACGCTTGCCAACACTTCTCTTTAAACGTCTTTTTTTATTATAGTTCTCACAGTGGGTGTGAAGTAGCATCTCATTGTGGCTTTGATTTATATTTCCCTGAGACCTATGAGTGTTGAGCATCTATTAATGTAGCTAAAAACATTTTTATATTTTTGTGACATTCTTTTTTAATCCATTCATTTTGTAATTCTATCAAAAGCTAGCTTTAATTGGCTCCTTAAACTTGTTCTTTCTTAAGTTTGTCATTCCAGTTAACACACTATATCTTTATTTGATTTCTCTTGAAATATGCACTCTCTGGTCCTAAGGATATGGTGTGTTCTTTACTAATATCTAAGATCTCACTTTTAAATATCAAACAACGTCAAATCGGGCTGTTTGTAATGTTTAGTGACCCCCTCCCTTGCAACCATCTATGCTCCATGAATTTGGTTAAAATGTGTGATCATAATTGCAAACCATGAGTAAGCCCAGCCTTGGCACATTTCCATGGTCCCACACACCATAGACCAGCCCAGCGTGGCCCCCCCGCCGTCAGGCTCATGAGTGCAGCGATGTCCTGGAGCCGCTTCCTAAAAACATTCGTACCAATTTATCCCTCAAGTATTCATTCTTGTGTCAAGATTTGAAACTGGGTATTTTAAACACATTAACCCTAATCTCTATTTTGAGAGTCGGAGCTGAACGCCAGGCTGATGAACACAGAGAGATGGGCGTCTACAGAGCCCTTGCACACCATGGGATAGAGGGGTTGTTATTCTCACCTTGGACCTGGGACAAGCATGCAGGAAGGTCGTGCAACTGGTCGAAGGCTGTACAATGAGTAAGGGTTCAGGTAGGACGTGGATCTAGGTAGCCACTATAATACAGAGTCTCTCCTGGATTTTCTGTCTCTTTAGGCTTGAAAAGATCATGGGGAAAATGAACCAAGACATCAAATTAATCAAGGTGGAGGGTCTTTGAGTATAATCTTCAAGGCTCGGCTCAAACATTAGCTCATTTAGGAAACCTACCACCCATTACTCAGACTATGGCAATTTTTCCTCTCTGCCTACAACGTGTTTTATCTGCATCTGTCTGCACTCTTGACCATGAGGTCCCAGTGAGTGGACAAGAACCATGCTTCTGTGAGGGTGGATACTGTCTCATTGCCTTTGCTGTTTGCTCTCTAGCTGCCGGCCTTGAACAGCAGATGTCCCGTACAGGTGTGTTTATATTACACTGCAGGCATGCACACATCTGTTCATGAAGTGGAGAACCATTTCTGATATATTGCAGTTGGAGAAATATTATAATGCTCCATCCCCCAAATCATTTCTATATTTAAACCATTCTTGTATGTTCTTATTCACCCTAGTTCTCTTTGTTCTGATGCAAAAAATGTACAACTGCTTAAGATCCCAGAATTTCAATTCCCTTTGGCCTGCATTCAAACCCTAACCTTGATGCTAAATTAACTTTGAGACGTTGGGTAACTTTTCAATGCATTTAAATCTCAATGCCTTCATCTCAGAAATGGGAGTGCAGACTCTATTCTCACAGGGTAGACACATCTGAGAATGGCTGAGATTAGATGAAAAGATGTCACAACTCTCGCAGTGCCATGCCATCACACAGCAGACACTACTAGCAAAGATAATCATTATTTCTTTGTTGGTTCTAGAAGAGCAAAGTATTTTAGTTATTTTTATTTTAGTCCAATATAAGATAAATATAACATATTTATATTCATTGTAAATATGGCTCTCAATTCTCTGTAGCTCTCAATCCCCACCTGTCATACACCCAAAGGGAAGATAATGACTTGAAAGGCACCATCCTGCCTTTTCTCACAGAAAAGAGCCTTTTATTCTAGACATAATAACTAGGATTTGGAATTTTCAGAATCCAAGGGCTCCAAAGAAAGGCCTCATCTCTCCAAGGAAGTCCCATCAGATTGGGAAAGATCACCGTAATTTAACATTATAACCAGGAGAAAATGAGAACAGATGGGGTTGAACAAGCCACAGAAGGAAAATGCAGTGAAATTGCAGAATGCAGCTCGACACAGGAAATGCACAGATTACAGGTAGAGGTTGATAATGTCCATAGTCCAATTAATCTCTTTTCCAGTGCAGATCATATTTCAGACTCAGTAGCAGGTTTTGTTAGAAAAATTTTTATTGACTAAATGGAGCACAACTTTTCTCTTTCATATTTTCTTTTCATTCCTATGCTCCATGAGAGCCATCTGCATGAAGAGAAAGTGCTGAGGCCCAGACCTGTGCCTGACTGTCCACACTCTCACCAGGGGTGCCGGGCCGGGGCAGGGAGCAGGTGCGGCAGGGAAAGTGGTCCACGTCCTGTTGTTACCTCTCCTGCTTTCTCTCCCTCTGATGTCTCCGGAGCACTTGCAATGGGGGTGGTACTTACTCAAACTATACACACACACACACACACACACACACACACACACACACACACATATATGGCATGCTGGGGGAAAGTGGCATTCAAAAGATGGGCACGGCGTCTTTGTTTGTACCCTTTGCATCGTAAACTCAAAAGTGGTGTGCATGGTGTCATAGCTGTAAGGAACACAGGGGACTGTGGAGCTCAAACATTTTGCTTTTCAGCTGAGTTAACAACTGCCTGGAAAAGTGAGTGATTGTGGAAGTTGTCACAGGTTTGGGCAGAAGCAGGAATGGAGCTGCTTGCTCAGCTCTGAGCCCAATCTTGCTCGCCTTTCGTGAGGGCAGGTGGCAAGGGGGCTTAGCCCAGGGACAAGCGTGAAGCTCTCATGAAGGCCAATGAAACAAGCTTGGGGGTAAATGTGAAGAGCAAATGCCTCTTTGGGAGCACATTCTTGAACATTTGTTAAACATAGCTTTTGTGTGCTTGTGTGGCTTAGGTCCTGAGTCACTCCCAAAGATAAAAATAATAAAGTAGAGGGTTAGACTCGGTTTCTCTAGAAATGTGGGCATTTTGATGCATGGGAACACCCATTTGCTATTGAAAGTTCAGCATTCAGCATGAAATGACTCCACGTCCTTTGGAGGGACAAGGAGGTGATGGAAGTACAACCCTGTAATCACTGCAAGAGCAGACACTTCTGACAAGTCTTTGGAATGTGTGTGACAGTGTTAGTCATGAGGAAGAGCGAGTCGTGAAGAAAGAGACCAATGTTGCCTCCACCTGATATTTCCTGAGTCGTTTTCCATATCTCAGTGCATCTGGCCTGCCAAACTGTGACAGACACAAGCAGATATGACATCATCATCTCGATTTCGCTGCATGTAAAGCAGAGACAGCATGTTTGCAGTAAGTGCTCTCTGGGATGAATGTGCCCAGGAATGAAGTACAAGTTTCTGTGAATCAAATCCCATTTAGGATCAAATCAGTTACTTGCCTTTATGAAGATTTCTCCTGCCATTCCTTCTGGAAGTGATGTGGTGTCTCTGAAAGCACACAGTGCCATAAATAAGATGATCAGTAGCAAAGACAGAGTTGCCACGTAGATTTTGCCTGCAGTGTGTTGCCTATTGATGTGCCAACTGTCAGGGTGTGGGGCCAGAGGAGGGCACGGGAGAGACAGTGCAGGAGGAAGCGACTTCCTGCAGTACTCTGCACTGGTGGGTGTGGGGGCGTCAGCTGTAACCTGCCCAGCTGGGACCCAGAGGGCAAGCTCTGTGTGGTCTTGCAGCCTCCTCGCTTCATAGAACCCAGAGCCCTCACTTTGCCTGTCTGCAGCCTCCTTGTCTCAGGCCTCACACACAGCTGCGGCACTCTGTGCAATGCCCCTCACAGAACAGCGTGCTCTGAAGGTCTTCTGCCCTCCAGCACCTGGGCACCCGCTCTACCCCATAGTGCCCATGTCCACAGCCTGCTGCTGCCTGCCCCCTTGATGGTAACTGACTGCCTGTCCATCAGCTTCTGGCAGCCCCAACCTGGCTAAACGGCCACATCTCTCTGCCATCCTACAGTTGACCTGCGACCTCTCCAAGGAGCTCTGAACCTCCTCCCAGTGTGTCCTGTGGGCTTCCCCTGCCCATCCCTAGAGGAGTCTTTGGAGTGTCCCGCACCTTATGGTTACTCCTCAGCACAATGGATACTTCCTGTGCTAAACTCCTTCCAATGAACTTGTGGCATGGACTCCCGCCCCGCCACAGTGAGGAGGAGCAGAACGGGGAGTAGTGTGTCGAGAGTGGACAGGAGCATGAGTGGTCAGCAGGGCCCTGTCAGTCTCTGTGGGAGTCCCAGACCCTCGTTCCCAGGACGCCAGGTGCTAAGTCTGCACTCCCCAGCAGTCAGCACCTCTGTCATGAGTCCCCGGTCGTCAGGCCCCCCAGCAGGTCCGGAGGGTTTACGGTGCATCAGAGTTCTCAGCTCTCAGGTCACTGTCACAGTGTTTCCATTAGGGAAACGCCATGTCACCCCATTTTACACTGGAGGAAGCTGAGGTGCAGAGGAATTAATTACCCACATGTCAAGCCCATGCTGCTTGGTAAGAAATGAAGTTGAGATCGTTTGGGTAGAGGAAGGGATACCTAGCATGCAAGTGACTTCTATCTCAATGCTTGGAATCATGCCGGCGACCTTTGACACATGCGATCTTCCCCTGCTCGCCAGTACGCAGCTCAGGTCAAGCAAGTGCAAAGCCTGCACAGCCCTTCCTGTCCTCATTCCCATTTAGGAAACTTTTCTTTTTTATTGATTGACAAAAGAGAGAGAAATTGATTTGTTGTTCCACTCATTCATGCATTCGTCGGTTGATTCTTTTATGTGCCCTGACCGGGGATCGTACCCACAACCCTGACATATGAGGACAATGTTCTAACCAACTGAGCTACCTGTCTAGGACCCTAATTGAGAAAATCAATACCAATAAGAGCCAGGGCTTATCCCCAAAATGCTTACAGTCTGGTTGGCGAGGTCTCTGAAAACTGTAGTTGGGTCCATTCTTTATAGAAAATCTGAATAAAAAATTCTGTGGCCTATTATCAGTCTATTCCTGGCCTAGTGAAATTCTTATTATCCCAGCAAGTGGTGTGGCCATCCTTTGGCTCGAATTGTGATCTGAATGTGTGTGTCTCCCTAAAACGTACACGTTGAAATTTTAACCACAGTGTGATGGTATTAAGAGGTGGGGCCTTCAGGTGGTGCTCCCATCACCGGGGTGGTGCCCCCATGAATGAGATCAGTGCCCGACAGAACAGGCTCCAGGGAGTTACCATGCCCCTTCCACCATATGAGGATGCAGGAGGAGTCTCCAGTCCAGAAGAGGACCCTCACCAGTGTGCTGGTGGCTTCATCTTGCACTCCCAGCCTGCAGACAGGGAGAAATACATTCCTGCTGTGTGCAAGGCACCCAGTCTGGGCCATTTTGCCATAGCAGCTCGAGTGCACTGAGACTCCTCACCTCACCTGGGCAGAGTGCATCCTCAAGCATGCCCGTGCGTCCAGAGTGGTGCCTTTTATGATCTCTCTGGATAATGCTGTCCAAACCACTGATGCTTATCTTTGTAACAGAGCCAGTCCAATTCCATTCCTCAGACTCTGAATGTTTAGATAACTTGCATGTTGGAAGGAAAATAGCCCACTTGGGTAATATAATAATATCTCTCTCATCTGCTTATTCATATGCCAGACTCCTTCTCTGGGCATGGGCTTCATTGAAATATTATTTCACTGCAGTATCTACACTGAACTAGTAAATTGTTATACAATAATTATAGTCTGCCCTAAAATGTTTTAAATGTTAAGTACATTAAGTTTCATAGGAAAAAATCAAATTATAAATAACAAATCCTGGGGAAAGTACTGTTTGGTTATATTTCAAGAATATATTTCAATGTATCAATAATATTTCTGATTTTCAACAAATATAACCAGATGACATTTAATATTTTTTAATATTACATAGAAACTAGTGAAACCTTAAATATCAACCTTTGTTATGTGAAGAAATTTTAAAAGTTTTAGAACTTTTATTTCAGAGAGTCCAGGCCATCTGGTCTCAAGTGGTAACTGATCTGCAAAGTCTCTCCGGTTCTGAAGCAGCAATGACCGGCAAGGTAGTTACGGATTTCCCAGCTTAGGTGTGTAGAGTTCAGCAACGGGTCTGGAAAGGCCCATGGGCACCCCAGAGAAGGAGAGAAGGGATCATTCTTCCCCCATATCATGTCTCAAAACCCTACAGTGCTGCCATATTTTCCCAAGCAAAGCTGACATGGCCAACTCAGGCTACCTCTGGTTCCTTGAGAAATATTCTCATCCACATGGTGGACTGTCTTCCAAGATGATAAAATGCACCTTGAAAAGCCCCTATGTCATTGCTTCTGAAGCCATTGAAAATTTCTATGATTCTCGTGAATTTTTGGGGGGAGGTGGGAAATGAGAAATAACCTTCAAATCCCACAGACCACAAGAAAATCAGTTAATGCTAACACTGAAGTCATTTCAACCAAATCTCTTTTTGAAGTCTAGAAGCTAGTCAACTGTCCCATTCTCTCACCGTGTCACTCTGAGGTCTGGTTAAACACAGCCCTTTGCCAGGTCTCCTCCTCATGTCCCATTTTTTTCCCTATGTCTGTATCTCTCTTGGCTTTTCCTTCATGTTCCAACTTTTCACCTCCTATTTCCTTCAACCCTTTGAACTCTCCCCATTTGGCACCATGCTATACTTAAACAAGCAAACAAACAAAAAACACACAAAGTTGAAAGGATCCAAACTTTCTAAATTGTCAAACACCGTCACCTAACGGTATGGCCGTTTTCTCAACTAGCTCTTCACCCAGAGCTCCTGTTTCTCTGACGTCTCCAGCCCCGTGCTGTCCCACGCTCAGACTCATCTCACTCGAGTTATGCTCCGAGATAGTCTCCGTCAGCATGGGTGTCAGTCCCTCCTCCCTTTGTCCATTTTGATTCCATCTTAGTTTCATTCTGGCCACACCACCATTCCTCATCAGTCTAAATGACAGAGTCAGGCACTTTCCATTTCCAGGGGCCCCTTATCTAGTGTTAGATATGTCTATCAAAATCCCAGGTCTGAATCTATAGAGACGGCTCACCTTGTCCCCTGCCGTAACAAGATTGCTCCACAATGAAAACGCAGAGTGGAGCCGCTGTGCACTTACACTGCTCAGTCCCTGGTGATTTGTTCAAACGGAATTGCCTTCATTCTATAGGTTCCCAGTCACTTTCTTCTATGTCGCCTAAACCACTCAGAAAGTAGAGTTTCCTGCCTGAGACAGAAGGCAGACCAGGGTTAGAGAAAGAAAAACCAACAACAACAAAAACTGCATTCAGTTTTTCTCCCCTATCACTTGTAAAAGGCTGTGTCTACTGAGATTCACTAGACATCCATCCATCTTTATTTTCTTTCTTCCAGTGTCAGGACAGATGAGATTCTTCCCATTGTGAGCTAGTCTGCCCATGTGTTTAAAAGAAGCCACTCATGATCCCTTTGGGGGCTTATTAAAACATCGATACCACAATAGCTTTCCTCTAGGACCCACAATCTGTCTACACTGGCGCCGACCCATTCCCGACAGAAAATAAGCACGGTCATACCCCTCCTGTCATAAAACAAAAACCTTCCTCTGATCCTCGGTTCCTGTGGTTATTGTCCTTCTCAGCTCTTTCCTCAGTGAAGCTTTATGAATGGAAGTCAACACTTCCTTCTTGCCTTCTTCCCTTCATGCCTTGCGCTCTGGTGTCTGCTGCTGCTGCTCAGTAGCAGCTGTTGTTTTCCAGCCCATCGGTGGTCAGGTCATGTAATTCAGTGGACACTTTTTTTTGGTTCTTATATGACTCATTCTGTTCACAGCATTGGAAAGAATTGCTTCTTACAATTTATAAAAATCTCTTTTCCCTTGGTCTCCAGGGACAGTGCTCTCGCTGGCCTTTCTCTCTCTTCTTCCATCTCTAAGTTCATTGGGATGTGCGGTCAAGATTCTCTCCAGGGGGCGCTGCCCACGTATTGGCAGGTGGGCATCTGGCCCACCATCTGATGTACCACGGATGCTTTGTCACGTGAGCCTGGTTGGTAGTCAGAGCCTGCCTTTCTGTATAGAACCCCGAACTTTCAGATACTTGATTTCGGGCTTCTTCACAACCAGCAGGTGCACCTGTAACCTACCTGCTTTGACCCGGGAGCCAGCGAGTGAAGGAAGCAGAGTGGTGCGGGCCTTCCTGGTAGTGCCCATGGGCAGCAGAAACTCGGCAGGAGGCGGGGTTGGCAGGACTGGATGTAGCAGTCCCAGTGCTAAGAGGACTGGAGGGACAAACCACAGAGTCACCGGACTGGGGTCGGGACAGCAGGTTCAGAACACCAGCTGATAAGATCACATTCTTATCCATACAGAACTGGAACAGTTCAAACTAAACAGTTAATGTCATGTGATGTAGTGGTAAATGCTCGGAAAACCTCCACCAAGGCAGTGTGAGTGACAGAGGGGGCAAGGGCATGAGTGGGCAGGTTTTAATTAAAATGATCAGAGTCACCAAGCAGAGGACTCCCATGGGTCAGATTACTAGGGGTGAGGCCGTCACCAGGAACATGCCTCGGAAGGAAAGTTCTAGGCAGAGGGAAGGGCCAATGCCAGAGCCCTGATTCGGGGGCAGGCTGGGAAGGTTCCGGACAAGGGTGATGCGACCAGTGGGAGAAACTCATGGGGACAAACTTGGTGAGAGATGGGACCAGAGGGTGGACCATGCCCGGGCCTTGGGGGGTTTGGGTGGCCTTTCGCATGTGACAGAATTACGTGGTATGTTTCTGCCATGAAGAGACATGGGTGGGCGCAGTGTTGAAGAGATTGCTCAGGGTCCTACAGAGAGAAAGGGAAGTTTTAGAAAACCCAAGCTGGAAGCAAGGGGAGCTGTCACCCATATGTAAGTGACCTGCAATAAAGTCACAGCAATGAGGACAGCAGGACATGATCAGGATTCAGGGCTGCGGATGGAAGCAGGTAATTGGTGCCTTTTATGTGAGCAGGTGTATAGAACAGGGGAGCTGGACGCCCGCAAGGCCAGTGTAGAAGGGTGGAGAGAGGCGAGGAAGGGGCCGTGGGGGGTGACCTTACTGGAGAGCTGCCCGCAGAAGGCAGATTACCCGTTCACAAAGGGTCCACATATTTACATATTTGTTTCTTTAAGAAGGGCGTGTTAATTTGCTCATTAGGATCTCATAGAGGGGGGCAGAAAGGGACAATCATAAAAAAAAAGTGCTGGGGAAAGCAAGAAATGACGGAATACAGAGCAAAAATAGAACAGTTTGAAATGCACCTGAGTCGTTCGTCTATTTTAACAAGAAGCCAAGCCAGGTGCCTCCTACCCAGGGAGAGAGGCTGTCTCTTTTCCTGGGGCTTCTATTTTCTAAGTAAAAGTAGATGAGTTGTCACGAGCTAACGGGGAGAGGGGACCAGGGATGTCGGACACTTGACGGGAAAGGGAAGAGGCACAATAGCTGTGGCAGAGATGAGCAGTGTAATTTATAGAAATGTGTGAGGGTTGCCAGGCAGGGAGAAGAATCCTCTTGGGAATAGCGGCGATAAATTTAAAGCAGGGCTAGTTAATGCCACTGCTGGTTGTCACCCTCTTCCGGAGCAGGGTCTGTGCCTTGTGCCCTCCTCCTCTCCCGAGCCCACCGCACCAGCTACCAAATGAACCGCGGGGTCCAAGTGCCCACGTTGGACAACACTCAGGAATACAAATTCTTCTTCACACGTAAACGTATCTCAGGCTGGGTAACAAATGTGCATCTTCCACCCAGAAGCCTTGTCCCCAAGCTCTCAGTATCCTCAAGGCCATCACCCTTCGCTGTATTACCAAAATGCTTTCCAGTTTGCAGACTGATAGTGAAATCGTATTTTTTTTGGAAACAGGAACTTTGCATTCTGAGCCATTTGCCTAAGTTACTACTCTAGTTTATTTTAGCAGAGAGTTGAAGTCGTAGGCTTGTTTGAGAGTCAGACCATTACACATTTCAGTCCTGTCTCTAACACGTATTATCTGTGTGACCGAAGACATACCACCCAAACTACTTTTGACTCAGTTTTCTATCAACGAAATAAAAATACTAATGCCTATTTTATGTGCAAGGGGCACAAGCTGTGAGCACTAGTGAATGTTAACTATTATCGCAAAGCGCCATAGTGGAGTAAAACAATGATCACAAATTAGGACACCCGTAGCAGAGTACCTGGGGTACACATTATCGTAACAACTAGAAAACTAGACAAAAGCGTGTGAAACAACGGCTTCGGGTCCTTGTACCACAGAGAGGGAGGGACTGGGCGCTGAGGAAGAGCAAACACTGAGGGGAGCCCCCGCACTGCCCAGCTCTCTGCTGGAAGGGTCTGAGGACAACGCTGCAGGGAGTTGTTGGCCAAGCACAGCCTAGAGGTGTCACCGAGTGCAGGGAAGAGACACTGGAGTCCAGGGAGGCTTGACGGCAGCATCTGGGCAGTAGGTTCTGAAGAGGAGGGAGCAATGCTGGGAAAGAGCCCACAAGCCTGCAAAGCCAGCCCTTGGATCCTTGGCTGAAGACTGAGCTATGCAGTGTAGGCGAAATTCCAGCAGCACCGGAGGCCCCAGGAAGGCCACGCCTTGTCTTAGACTCAGCTAACTCCACCTAAGAACCAATCCAGAGCTGCCTTAGCAAAACTTGAAAAGGGGCTTACAAAAGTTAAGTGCTGACTTCTGTTTTCTGCTTAAAGAGTCATGGGTACTATGTCATCCTCTCCCACTGCTGGGGCTTCCACGCACGGGACGAAGTGTCTGAGCCCACTGTGGGCCTCGCAGCACAGGGCAGTGGTGGCTGAGATGAGGGACGTGGCTGAGCTGGATTCTCACTCGTGCGGATCAGGGGCAGCACGGCAGGAGCCAGGGACACCAGGCAGCTGGAGTCATGGTCAGGCATCACCCTGAGAGTGGGCTCCAGAGGTCTGCCCGGCTCCTCGTCAGACCCATGATGGACTGACTAGGAGAGTGTGCGTGCATGTGTGGGGTAAAACTCCACAAAGAGTCCAGACAAAGATGACTGTCAGGAAGTTGTAAGTCGAGTAATTACGGAACTCACAGGGGGCTGGAGATGACTGAGTTCCTACCAACCAGACCGGAGGGGCTTGCTCACCAGGCAGAGAATTCAGCGGAACCCCCAAAGTTCACAGCTTTGTTGCAGGGCCAACCATCCCAGAGTGAAAACTACCCATGACCCACTCTGAGGAAGTCAACACCAAGCTTCCTATTGAAAAAGGATCGAGCTAATCTCCAAGTAACTTAACCACCTGCCACCTCAAACTACAACATGATTTAAAGACCATACCAGAGCACACATTCAAAATTGTAGCATTCATAATATCCAAAATCTAAAAATATCACTTGATATGCAAGGAAACAGGAGAACATGATCCATTAAATAGGGAAAGTACCAGGTAATAGAGATAATACAATAGAGACAAGAACTTTAAAACAGCAATTTGAAGGACCATACTCAAATATTTAAAGGAGAAAAACCAATGATTTATAAAGAAACAAGTGGAGCTTTTAGGGAGGGAAACCAAAACATCTAAAATAAAAAATTTCACTGGATTGATTTAATAGAAGATTAAAAGCTGCAGAGGAAAAAGAAAAAAAAGAACAGTAGATTTGAAGATGTAGCCATCAAAATTATCCAAAATAAAGGACACTGAAAACAAAATGAACAGAAATAAGTAGACCCTCAGAGACAGGACAATATCTAGCCATGTTATATGCCTCTCAGGGGAAAGGAGAAAAGGAGAAAAATATTTGGAGAAACAATGACGGAAAATCTTCCAAATTTGATACAAACTGTAAAGCCATAGATCCAGAAAGGTCAACAAATCCAGGCAGGGTGAACAAAAATAAGAAAAGACAAGTCAGAGTCAAATTGCCCAAGGTGGCAGAAATACTCAACTGTCTTTTCTCCCAGAAATTGTAAAGTTTTAGCCACTTTTTTTTAGTTCTATGATCTATTTCAATATAATTTGCTATATATGGCATGAGGTAAATGTTAAGATCCATTTTTTTTTTTCCCTTAAGAGTGTATAACTGCCCCAACATTACTTTTTGATAAATCTATCTTTTCTTATTGAATTTCGTTAATGCCTTTGCTGAAATTTTATCAACCACAACACGTATGGAACTCTTTCTGTATCCCCTGCATCAGTGTGCATACTGGTGCGCTGACACCACGGTGCCTTAAATAATCCAGCTTTATGTTAGGCCTTGGAAGCAGGCAAGATAAGCCCAACAATTTTTGATTTAAAAATTATTTTAATTATACATTCAACCCCATCTTTGTGCCCCAGAGGCAGATGTCCATGGAGGGCTTTGGTAGCCTGAAGGAGGGTGAGACTTGGGCTTGACCTTTACAAAGACCTCCAAGGGCAGGGCATCAAATCTTGCCACGGGGCCTAACGACGTGATCTGTGTAGCAGGTACGAGGACTTCCTTCACAGGCCAAGTGCCCCTTTCACCGCATTAGGACCCCCTCTATGATGCATAGTGTGTGCATATGTGCTTGTGCGTGCATGCACCTGTGAGTGCATATGTGTCTGTGTGTGTGAACCTCAGAGTCAGGCACACAGAAGAAGCACATACTCTAAGATGGAGACCCTTCTGTACGTCATCTGGGCTGTCTGGGGATGTATTCTGAAGCACGGTCTAGAGTCTTTAACCTTTCGGGACTCTGTTTCCTGCTGACCTGTGGAAAGACCAATAGAAGGGCCTCTTTGTGGTGTCAGGGGTTGGTGTCCTGTTTCGCTCCAGTAGTGGCATGTGATCGGTGGAGGCAGCTAAAAGAAATGGGCATGTGGAGGTGTTCACAGCGCTGTGGGACCTCGCCGGTGACCACCTGCGTGTCCAGGCTGGGCAAATTCGGGAGAGTGCTGTGTGTCTGATTCTGGGTGCTTGCCCACAAAGGCTGCCACACCTGGTTCACGCATTTGCGTGTTTTGGACAACTTCAAAAGTCACTGGTTTGATGATTGATAGGTGGCCTTGTGTGTGGAAATATAATGCATTGGTCTTTCTTCAGATTCCATTAAGATTTGTATTGCTCATAAATTAACTTATTTGTGTCTTCAAAAGAAAAACCCAGAATATTATTGTCAGAAGACTTTGCACCAGGCTAACGGATCTGAAATATGAGATTGGAGGCCCCTCTTCTCAAAGTGAGGCTGTGAACCCTCCCTTTCAAGGAGGGCCTCTATCCTCTTCGCCTGTTTTCTATTTGAACCCAATCCCTGTTCTACCCTCCCTTCCTTTCCAGCCCCTCCACACACACAGACTCCACACCCAGCCCTGAAAAGATCTGCACAGAGACTTGGAGAAAGTAGAACCACTGCGGCCTTCATGCCCACACCTCTTGGCTAAGACCGTTTCTTGTTGTAATTCATGTTCAGCACCTATATTGCTGAGTTTGGATGCCACAATCTTAGCTAATCTTCAATTACAGAGGAAGTAGAAATTGCAAATGCCTTCTGTATGGACAGTGAGGATGTATGTGTATTCAGGTTACTCGGGAATCTGTGTAACTGTAAGTAGCCTATGTCCAGCGGCCATGAGATGGTTTAATTGGAGGCAGATGAATGGGACTCCATGATGACTCCTAGAAATCAGAGTTCGGATGAAATCTCAAATTTATGGTAAGGAAGAAAGAGGAAACATGTACCTCCTCTTTCTTACTAAAAAAAAAAAAAGGCTGAAGGTTTCCTAATGATTTTTGGTGGCCTTCACATTATACAAGCTCCTCATTGCTTTATATCTCATTTTTTAAATAATCCTCTACATGTTTACTTAATACCACCCATTAGAGTTGGGTTCTTAAAAACCCTCCCTTTCTCAGTCAATGTCACCTCCTATAGCTTTCTTTTCTTGACTTACTATTTCACATGCATTTTGAGATTACTAATATAAAAAAACCCACATGTTCTTTTCAACCTCATAATTATCTTTTCCCTTTCCTACCTGCAACTGGATTAATTTGTATTGCCCTTGGGTTAGAGCTTGAAATTAAAAGCTACACAAAATAAAGTGCCATTTTTAAGGTGACCTTTTCTGTTCTTGATTTTTGTGTGCGGTTTACATAAGCTAATGCCAAAGCTTTATTGTCAGAACTTAGAGACGCTACACACTACCTGCTGAGAGCTAGCACTGTGTGTACCTTCTCAAGCTTGTAGAACCTACTGTTGTGTGTTCTTCATTTCACAAATAGAAGCAAACTCTGATAGGATGAGTCACGCTTAAGAAAGACCAAAGAGAATAAAAATAGATAAACAACGATAGCTTTTAGCTTGTGATTCCATGTTTGCAACAAACACAGGTGCCAAAGTATTGAAGATTACAATTTTATTTCTGAGCGGTTGAATGCTAGATCACACACACACACACACACACACACACACACACACACACAGCCTTGGGTTAGAATTGTGGGGTGACCTGCAAACACGGAAGATGTAGTGGGTAACTCGACGTAGTTTACCACGAAGTAACACCACATTGTGATGAGCAGGAAGTGCTATCAGAACCAGCAGCACACACTGCTTCACTGATTAATAAAGTAATGAACAAGATCATCTGGCACCTGACATTGTTTCTGCACAGATCACATGGCTGCTCTATCATCACCAGATAACAACAAAAAGCACACTTTTAGAATGCTTCTTCCATGATTAAAGATTATAGAAGAACATGTCACTAAGAAATACAGTAATAAACCAGCTCTGACCACCTAAACATACACTTTATGTTAACTAGTTTTGTATGATAGGATTTTACCCTAGCAATTCTTCTCATTTCAAATTTGTAATGACAAATGATGAAGCTAGCTATGAAATGTTTCCCATTTTTCTAAATGTGAAAAATATAAACCATGCTGGTTAAAATTTCTGCTAAGATGTAGAAGAACAAGTTAGTAAGGGTCTAGCCCATGATGTAACATGTTCTCTGTAAATAATGACAGACAATCAGAAGTCATTAGTTAGAGCTTTTCAGGGAAGATATAAACACTGGGTATAAAAGATTCAAAAGTGATACTTACACCATCACTGATTAAAAAAGAAAACATAGACATTTCCACTTCTGGAAATATGAGTGGCTGTGCTTTCCCCTATTTCTCATGTGTGTGTGGGTAACGTACCTTTTTCTTATATTATCACTAGATATTAGTCTATAACACAATATGTAATGGCATTGCGTTGTATTGTATGGATGCATCTTAACATTTGTTTTTGCATATTTAATTTCATTTTTTTCATTTTTCCTTGTTTTTATTGTTGTTCAGTTACAGTTGTCCCCATTTCCCCCATTACTCTCCCCTGCCCTACCCACCCCCCCATTCAATCCCCCCCCTGGTGTTTTTGTCCGTGGGTCCTTTATATAAGTTACTT
>VMDR010014357.1:0-23649 GCA_007922815.1 Macrotus californicus | reverse complement strand
CAGGAGTCTGTTCTCTCCTGCCCCTTGGCTGGGACGGATGGCTGGAGGGGCTGCGGCTGGGTACTTCCCTCCCCCCATCAGTTCTGCTCTGGTGGGGTAGTTTCTCCAGTGAGCTGTCCTTGTGAAGAACCCAGTGCTCCGCTCGCCCTGGCCAGGTTGCTCAGTTGTGAGAGTGTTGCCCCCATATTCCAAGGCTGATGGTTCGATCCCTGGTCAGGGCACATACAGGAATCAACAAATGAATGCATGAGTAAGTGGAACAATAAATCAGTGTCTTCTCTCTCTCTCTCTTTCTTTCCCTTCCTCACTCTAAAATCAATAAATTGTTTTTTAAGTAAAAAAAAAAAAAAGAACAGAGTGCTCTGGTGTCTTTGGAATGACTCCTTTCCCTTCTTCCTGCTGGAAACACAATGGTATTTGTCTCTGATATTTACTGTGGGAACCTGTTCATGCTTCTGGAAGAAAATCTTTCCATAGGGTGTGGCACCGTAAAACTGGGTCCCCCTGGTATTTTTAACTCTCAGCTGTAACTTCGCTGAGCCTCCAGAAATTTATCAATCACGGCTCCGGCACAGGTTGCCCTGACGGTTTCTGCCCGTGAGTCTGCTCCGGAAGCCCAGCAGCCCCAGCCGGTGCCTGCAGCCCGCAGAGGAAGGCCCAGGAGCAAACCCTCTCGCGCCCCCTGGTGACCAAGCTCAGCAGAAGCAAGTCCACTTCCGCGTCTGCAGGTGGATTTGGGAGCCGGTAACTTCTGTTAAGTAGTAGATACTCCTTAATCGTTCAATTTCATTTTCCAACATTTTACCACGGTTCATGCTGACAGCTGAAATAATTCTCATTTTAGAGATTAGTTTAACTGAGTTATACAATTCCAGCAAATGTTAAGTGGGAACATATTTTAATGTGCAAAACACATTAAATCTGGGAAACACCTGGGAAAAACAGTAAGCCAGGTGGCTGCTGCTCAGGCGCTCCCAGTCCAGTTAGGAAACAACCGTAGACGAGGGTGGGGGGATCCGCATCCACTCTTGCTCTGGCCGTGACCAGACCACGTGCCCAAGAAGTTCAAAGGTCATCCAGATTCCCCAGTGGGAGAGGATTTCAACCAGAGCGGGAGGCACCCCTAGAGAACCAGAGACACACCTGCCTCAGGTGTGTGACCCTTTGGAGGGGTTTTTCTGTTGCTGACGTTGCACTAGAAAACTTATGACCGCAAATGCATTGTCCCGTAAGAAGTTAATGATGCTCGCACAGAAATTTAGCAACACCTCAGAGGGAAAAGCAAAAAGGGAAAGCCGTCCCCCATCCACCTCGCCCCCGCTACAGTCTGCACCCTAGCGCTCGCTCCGCCGCCGGACGCTGTCACCTAAGTGCGCGGACTCCGCCCACCCGATGGTCCCGCCCCACCCCCGGCGCGAGCGAGCGCGGCCCCGTGAGGCCACGCCCCCAGCGCGCGCGCGCCCGACCGCCGCAGCCGCCATTTTGGAGCGACCGGAGCGCCGCTCGCGGCCCCAGCCGGTCCCAGGCGCCGGCCGGCCCGCGCAGTGTCCGTGGGCGCCGTGTCAGTAGGCGCCGGGCCGGGCCCATGTGCGTGCGGCCCGCTCCAGGCCGCCCGGGCTTCGCCTCCGCCAGCGCCCTGGCCTCCACCCGGGCCTCCGAGGAGCCGCCGCGACGCCCGGCCCACGGGGCAGGTGAGTGCGGCCGCCCGCCGGCTCCTCAGCGCCCGCGCCCGTCCGTGCCCCGGGAGTGCACCCCGCCGTCAGCGCCCACCGCCCTGTCCCGTCATGACCCTGCCCCGGTGACATGCCGTCCGCGTTCACCGTGTCCTGTCCGCCCCGTCGGTGTCCCCCAGCTCGCCGCACCTCACAGCGTCCGCACGTCGGCACCCCGCTGCCCGTCGGCCCCCACCCGCGGCCCCCGGGAGGGCCCTGCTGGTCCGCGCCCTGACCCGCCTGTGGGCGGCGCTGCCCTGGCTCCCTGCGCCCCGCCGGGGCCCCGCCCTCCGTCAGCGTGCGGCCGGGTCGCGCCTCCCCGCCGCCCCGGTCCCCTCTCCCTGCACAGGTGCCACTAGCCGCCGGCCCCCTCGGGTCCCCGGCGGCCGCTGCGAGGCTTCCCGCCCGCCCGCCCCTCCGGCCACTTCGCGTCCTACCCACCCGCACGGCCCTCCACCTTCTGAGCGCTCGCGCGGGGCCGCCCTCCGGCCGGCCCCGCAGCTCCCACCGTGTCGCTCCCACCGGGGGTCCGCCGGCCACCGCGGGCCCTGCCTCGTTCGGTTGCCCGGCCTTCTCCGGCCTGTCCGTCCTGCAGCCCTCTCTTCCAGTGTGGGGGCGGCCGGGGCCCTCACCCGCCCTGCCGGCTGTCCAGTCTCCTCCGTGTCCCTGCCTTCGGGTTCTCTCCCGGCTGGGCTCCTCCAACTCCGGCCAGCCGGGCTGTGCTGGGGGAGGGGCGGGGACAGCGCCCGCAAAGACCCCGGGGCGGCCGGGGGCCCCGGGGGGCGGGTGGACGGAGTCGCCGCGGGTCGCCGCCTGAGCCCCAAGGGGCCCTGGGCGGGAGCTGGCGTCGCGGGGCGCCGTCCTCGTGACGCGGGACGTGGGGCGCGCGTGAGACCGCGGAGAGGGGCTCTGGGGGTGGAGGTGGCTGTGGTGGGCCCCTGGGAAGGCTTTGGGGGCAGAGCCGGGGGGGCTGGCCGACCTGAGGGGGAGTGGGCTCCGGCTGACGGAGCCGGCGCGTGGCCCGAGACCCGGCTTCGGGCCGCGGGCGGGGGCGCTGGTGCAGACGGGGGTGCAGGCGGGTTCTCGCGGGGAAGCTGCGGCCGGAGGGAGGGCAGGGACGGTGCTCCAAGCCCTGGGCATGGGTGTTTACGCACGCGCACACACATGCACACACGCTCACACGCACATGCACACGCAGGAAACAAGAACTGACCGTTCACCGTGCGCTGCTGTGTTGAACGCTTTCTGTGACTTACGTAGTTCTCACAAGAACCCAGAAGAAGAAACTGACCTCTAATTGTGAAAATGTTTCAGATTTCGGGGTAGTAATGATAGCTGTGTACCAGGTGCTTTTGTGTGTGCACACATGTATATTCCAATAAAGTTTTATTTAAAAAAAAACAAGTCCAGTGCTTTACCCTTTATTATCCTTGTGCCCTTGTGAGATATAACATTTTGACATAAAGTAGGTACGTGATTGGGTGGAATTTACCCTAAACCAGAGAATGAAAGCCAGTGCTAAGTTCCACGTTTTGACATCTAACCCAGCAGTCATTTAACTCTGAAAACAACTTTATGATGTAGTTACTCTTCATGTTCCGGTTAATATTCCCGTGAGAACACCGAGGCATGGACACATGACCGCCCCCGGGGTCACAGGAAACAAGGGGTGGGCCCTGCGCACGGGATCTGAACGCGGAGCCCAGTTCAGAAAGCCCGGGGTGTGCGTCAGGGACTCGGCCTCTTTCCCGCGGTCCCTCAGCCATCTGCTTCTTCCTGGCAGTCGTGTCACATCCACGCACAGCTAGCCGCTCTCTTCTTGTTAGGCAGAGGGGGCAAGTTTGCAGTCTTTTATTTCTTTAAAAATACTCCACCACTTAAAATTACTATTTTACACCCAGTGTAATGTGCAGATCGTAAGTACATAAACACGAAGAATGTTTACAAGTGTGTACACCGTCATGCCGAGACACAGATCACTTCAGTCACCCCTGAATGTTGCGTTGTTCCGTTTCAGCTGCTGCCCGCCCCTCGCAGTCCCACAGCACCCATGTTTCTGGTCTTCGTCATTGCGGACTGCTTGTGCAGGTTCTTGAACTTCACGTAAACGGGGTCATAAAGCATATGCTCTTTCGTGGCTTTTTCCCCTCAGTGTAATGTTTCTGTGATTTATTGATTTTGATGCCTGTATCTGTAGTGTGCTTTTTACTTGAGTAGTATTTCTTCGTATGAAAATGTCATCTACTTAACTCTTTCCCTATTGATGGAATTTGGGGTTGCTTCTCCTTTTTGGCTGTCATGACTAAAGTTGTTGACAATTCCTGTGCATGTCTTTTGTGGACATGTGTTATTTCTTTTGAGTAAATACTTAGGGGTGGCTTTGCTGGGTCACAGTACCGATGTGTGTGGGTTTTTTTGGAAACTGCCCAACAGTTTTCCAAATTGGTACCACTTTGCGCTCTCACCAGTAATACACGAGAGTCCCGCTTCTCTGCATCCATGCCAGCACTTGGTATTGCCAGAGTTGTTCATTTTAGCCATTCCGGTGGCTTTAATCTGCATTTCTCTGATGAATAACAATGGCAGGCAGCTTTCCATGTGTTTATTGGCCATTTGTATATCTCTTGTGAAGTGCCAGGTCTTTTGCCCAGTTTTTATTGAATTGTCTTTTTATTACTCATTTTTAGGAGTTTTAAAAATATACTCTAGTTGAGACCTTTATGATGACGTGTGTGCAGAGATACATAGTGAGGGAGTGGGAGGAGGGAGGGAGAGGTGAGTGGTTTTCCCTATTTATGGTTTGCCTGTTTGTTTCTTAATGGTGTCCTGATGAACAGAAAATTTTAGTTTGCGTGAAGCAAAAGTTTGTCAGTATTTTTCTTTTATTTAGGTTTACGGTTCATCTTTTTTTTTAACAGCTTTGTTGAGACACAATGTGCGATAAACTACATGTTTAAAGTGTAAAATGTGGTAAGTTTTGATACATGTATACACACGTAAAATCATCACAGTCAATGTAGTGTGTGTATCTGCCCTGACCAGCGCGGCTCAGTGGACTGGGCCTTACCCTGAAAAGCGAAAGGCTGCTGGTTTGATTCCTGGTCAGGGCACACGCCTGGGTCGCAGGTTTGGCCCCAGGTTGGGGTGTGTGTGAGAGACAACTGATCGATGTTTCTCTCCCTCCCTTTCTCTCTCCATTCGACCTCCCACTAAAAATAAATAAATAAATAAATAAACCCTTTTAAAAAGATCACCCCTGGAGTTTCCTCATGCCCCTTTGGGGTTTCTCCCTCCCACGCTTTCCTGCCACTCCACCTCCAAGCAGATACTGGTCTACTTTCCGAATGGCCCATCTTGCGTTGTCTTTTGGGTGAGGTGGGATCGGGGAACTTTTCCCTCCACACGTGTTTTACAGTCATTCTGGCATCATTTGTTGAAAGGCTCGTTCTCCATTCAGTTGCATCGGCACCTTTGTTATAAATTACGTGAACATGTGTGTGAACGTTTATTTCTGGGCTTTCTGTTTTGTCCCATTGGTCTCATTTTCAACACCACACTCTCGGAGTCACTATGACTTAATGGTGAGTCTTAAAGTCAGGTGCAAGACCTTCGCTTTAAGTTTATTTATTTATTTGAGAGAGGGAGAGAGATTGATTTGTTGTTCCATTTATTTGTGTGCTCTTTGGTCAGTATGTGCACTGACTGGGGATTGAACCTGCACCTCAGCATATCCAGACAACGCTCTAGCCAACTGAGCTACCTGGCCGGGGCAAGAAGACCTTTATTTTTATTTCTCTGTAAAATTTTCTGTCAGTTTTTTCAGTCTGTACAAATATTTTTCTTGGGAGTTTGTTTGGGATTACATTGAATCTGTAGATCAATTTTAGAACTGAATTAACGTCGGGTCTTCTGATCTGTGCACATGGTATATCTCTCCATTTATTTAAATCTTTAATTTTTCTCAGCATTTTTTGTAGTTTTCACTATGATGGTATACTTTTTTCATTCAGTATATTTGCAGATATTTGATATTTTTGATGTTATTTAAAATTTTTATATTGTTTTTCAATTCTTTGTTAGTGATGTACAAAACACGATTGGTTTATATGTGCTGATCATGTGCCCCGCAGCTCGCACAGCTCACTGATCAGCTCTTACAGTGTGTGTGTGTGTGTGTGCGTGTGTGTGTGTGTGTGTGTGAGTGACTCTGGGTTTTCTGTGTACAAAGTCGTATCTGCAAATAAAGACAGTTTTACTTTCCCTCCCCAGTTGTTACGCCTCTCATTTCTTTTTCTTGCACTCTTGTACTGGCTAGCGCCTCTAATCCAGTGTTGACTAGGGGTGGTGGTAGTGTGTCTTCAGTGGTGGAGGACCTTGCGTTCCAGTCTGATTGTGGGGAGTGTTTTAACATGAAAGGTGTTGGATTTTGTCCAGTGCCTCTATTGAGATGATCATTTGATTTCTGTCCATTATTCTATGGATAAGCTACCTTATATTAATTGATTTTCAGGTTTTACAACAGCCTTTCATTCTTTTTTTAAAAAAAGATTTTATTTACTTATTTTTAGAGAGAGGGAAAGGGAGGGAAAAAGAGAGGGACAGAAATGTGTCAGAGAGAAACATCGATCTGTTGCCTCTTATACATGGCCCGAGGGGGGACCGAACCTGCAACCTGCAACCCAGGTGTGCGCCCTGAGCAGGAATCGAACCAGCAGCCTTTCGCTTTGCAGGACTGAAGCCCAACCAACTGAACCACGCTTATCAGGGCAAAGCAACCTTGCATTCTTAGGAAAAATCCCTTTGGTGCAGTGTGTAAATAACCTTTTTTGTGTGTGGCTGGCCTTGGTTCGCTAGTGTTTTGTTGAGGATTTTTGCGTCTGTATTCGTAAGAGATACTTGCTTACACACGACTCTCTTTTCCGGTGATATCATTGGTTTGGGTATTGAGGTAAATGGCCCCATAGGATGAGCTGGGAAATTCTTCACTGTTTTGCAGACAACATTTCTAGATGGGTTCCTTGTCCTCGGTCTGAAGCTCTTCCTTCAGTATTTTTTCTTTTTTAAAAAAGTATTTAATTATTTTGGAGAAAGAGAGAGAGAGACATCTTTTGTTGTTTTTCCACTTATTTATGCATTTATTGGTTGGCTCTTGTGTGTGCCGTGACTGGGGATCAAACCCGTAACTTTGTGAACCTGGATGACTGAGCTGCCTTGCCAGGGCCTTCCTTCCATGTTTCTTATGCTGCGGGTTTGCTGGGGACAGATTCCCTCAGCTTCTGTTTGTCCGAAAAGGTCTTTATTTGCCCTTAAGCGTAGAAGGGTATTTTTGATGGATATAGAATTCTAGGTGGGCAGTTTTTTCTTTCACCCCCTTTACAGAAGTTACTCCATTATCTTTGAGCGTCTTTTGTTTCTGGTGAGAGGTCAGCTATCGTTTTATCATTCACTGAATACCTTTTCCTCCTGTGTTTAAGATATTTATTTTTATTAAGTAAATAAATTCTCTATTTTGATTAATTTTTTTTCTTTTTTAGTTTGGTGGTAATTTTTTAAGCTTGGTGTTTTGGTACTTACCCTTCCTGGGATTTACCTAGTCCTTTGGCCCTCTGAGTTGACATATTTAGTCAGCTGTGGAAACTTGGCTATTGCCTTGTTCTCCTTTCCCTTCAGCACTCCAAACAGCCTACTTCAGATTGTTTGATATTGTCCCACAGGTGCTGAGCATGGCAGTGTTTTAAAAATTATTTTCTCTCGCTGTTTATATGAGTATATTTTGTAGATTTATTGCTTTTCTTCTCTGTGTTCATTCTGTTATTAATTCCCTCCAGTGACATTCAATTCCAGGTACTATATTTTTAGTTCTAGCATTTCCTTTTGGTTCTTCTTTCAAATTTGCAAGTCTCTGCTAATTTCCCACCTGTTTATCCCTTCTGCCCTTTTCCCCCAAATCCTTTAACATATTTTTAATTGCTGTTTTGAAGTTCTCATCTGCCAGGTCCAACACATGGTCATTTGTGGGTTCTGCAGATTGTTTTCCCTCTGGATCATGGGTCACGACTTTTCCTCTTCGCGCGCGTAGTGCTTGGCTGTATTGTGTAATGGACGTCACAGACTACACCTTCTCGAGACCCTGTTTGAGCTTACCCTCCCTTACAGAGTGCTACGTTCTGCTGGGGCCAGCTGAGGTCACTGGGGGATTGCCCGGGTCCTGCAGACGCTTTTCCAGGGGGGCGTCTTGTCTTGTTTCTGCCTAAGTGTCAGAGTACAGCCCTTCGCTCTGGACTGTGGTTTCCGCTCGTAAGGCTTGACCCTTCCGGGGTTTCCGTGGAAAACCCTTCTCGTGGAAGAACTTCACTGCCAACTCTGTCTCCCACTGTTGGACAGCTGCTGGGATCTTGGCTCATCTCTTTCACCTCACAACAGCTGCCTTCTGCTTGGTCATTTGGTGTCTGTCTGTCTGTCTCTCCCTTGTCTTTCTTTCTCAGCTTTATTGAGGTATAATTGGCCAATAAAATTGTAAGACACTTAAAGCACATCATAGTTTTATACATATATACGTTGTGAAAGGATTCTCCTCACCTAGCTAATCATCACATCTGTCACCCTACATGCTTGCTTTTTGTGGGAACGTCTGAGTTGTGCCCTCTTAGCGAATTTCCGTCATACCACGCGTTGCCTGCCCAAGGCCCCACTCCCTGTGTCAGACCAGCTTCACCTCCAGCTGAGTGTGCCTCTCCCCACCCCCACCCTGGCCGCCACTTTCTCCTCTTTCTGTGAGTTTCACTTCTTTCTGTTGGGTTTCTTGGCGTCTCATCCCACTGTGTGTGGTTTAGGAGCCAGCCAAGGATTTAGGAGGAAGTTTAATGCAGATTTGGGGAGGTTTCCCTTTGGTTTTCAGCTGTTCTGCACCCCGACCTCTGACCTCCTTTCCTCCAGTGGTGAGATGGGGACGCGATGGGAGCTCTGTCTGTCCCACTGACAGGAGCAGCACAGCCCTGAGCCGCGGGTGCCCCCGGTGCCAAGCTCACAGTCCTGCTCCCTTCTGCCCATGATGCCGGTCCCCCCAGTTTCTGTGTGTCTTCAGTTGGTCTGCATTGCCTTCAGATGGCTCTCGTTGATATTTTGTCCGTGACTTATAATTATTATCAGCAAGCTGCCCCACCAGGGCTCTCAGCTGGACTCGTAAGCCCTGCACTGCATGTGCCCAATGGAGAGAGAGAGAGGAGAGACCAGGACCGAATGAGGGGCACGTCCACTTGCAGAGGAAGTGGGAGCTCATGGGGATCTGCAGGAGAGGGTGGTGTCCAGGGCGTAAGAGAGGCTGTAATGTCCACCATGTCAGGGTGCGAGGTGCTGGTTGAAGTGAGGAGGAGCGGTGGTCTGCGCAGCTCCTGGCGTCCCTGACAGAAGCAGTTTTGGGGATGGTGGGTGAGAGGCCCGATAGGAGGAGACGGATGGGGACAGTAAGAGGAGACAGTTCCTTGAGAAAGCTTTACTGTGAAGAGGGATTGGGGAAATGTCTGTGGGGCAGGGTATGTGTGCACGTGGGTGCATGTGTGTACACATGTGTGTGTGCACACAGACAGGAGAGCACTGGAGATGCCAGAGGGAGCAGCACCAGGAGCAGCCTTGGGAAGGGGGAGGGGTGGGGAATGGGGGAGGGGCTGGCCTTTGGGAGCAAGGATCCTTTTCCATCATAACAGGAGGGGCCTTTTGCTTTTTCTGTGAATTCAGGGGTGAGGATGCTGGAGAGTGGAGGAAAGAGTAGAAAGAATAAAATGGTTGTTACATTTGTTACCTATTGCAGCAGACCACCCCAATAGTTATGACTTACAACAACGATCTTCATTTCCCTTTGTGAGACTGTGGGCTGAGCCCAGCTGGGGCCAGATGACTCTTCTCTGCTTTTGTACATGGCGGGGGCCTTGGCTGGATGTTCAGGCCTCTCTGCAGGGCCTTGTCGCCCTGGGGAGGCTGGATGGGTCTTCACACACTGGTCACAGGATTCCAAGAGGCTGAGGGTGGAAACTGAAGCCTCTTGACGTAGAGGCTCAACCTGCAGCTATCCCTCTGTCCCCGTCATGCCAGCCTCTGCTGGTTACAGCTGGTTACAGCGGGTCTCAGGAGCCACAGGATGGGCAGATGCCGGGAGCTATACTGAATTTGTGCTCACATGAAATTTGTCTCAACTGTTTTAGGAGGGAAGCGAGCTTCCCAGTGAGAGTGGGGTTGTCAGGCTATATTTGATGTTCACTTGAGGTTTGTGGTCATGAATTGGAACTGAGGGAAGCTCAAGCCAGGTTTCCTCAGGGAAGCCCTTCTCTGGCTGGCGGTCCCTGCTCCTTGATGGTAACAGTCGTGGACACTTACCCGGGCGCTCACTGCTGTCCTGGCATGTGCTGAGTGTTTTACACAGATTACCTCGTTCCACATTCGCATTGACCTCTGAGGTGTACACCACCCTCAGCTGCGTTTTACACTTGAGGAGGCTGAGACACAGACAGTTCAAGAAACTTAGGTCAGTAAGTGGCAGGGCCGTGGAGCCGAGGTCTCAGCCACCAGGCACACCACCTCTGTAGAAGTCACGCCTCGCCCTGCGCCAGCACCACCGAGAGAGCCAACAGCACCACGCACTCCCGGAACGTTGCCCCAGTCAGCCCTTCCACCCCCGGGGAACTCAGTCTCCAGCCACGCCCTAAGGCACAGGAAACTGGGTGGTTTGGTCCTCAGGGCTGGAAGATAGGATGCTCGGGGCCTGTGAGCCTGCCAGGCCAGCACCCTCACAGGGGCAGGCCCCTGCGGAGCCTTGCGGGACCTGTCCTCTCTGCTAGAGGTCTGGCTCTGTGGGGTCTGGCTCTCATTCTCTCTCTCCACACCTGGGGGCCTCTGTCTGGGGACATTCAGATCTTTTGGAGCGTCTCTTCAGGAATTTGACTCCCACCTGTCAGCCCACGGACTGCTCCATTTTTTCTTATAAGATATAATTCACATAAAATCCACCCTTTTAAAGTGTACAATTCAGTGGCTTTTAGTATGTTTACAAGTTTGTGCAGCCATCACCACTAACTCCTGAACGTTTTGTCCCCCACAAAGAAACCATTGCTCCACTCTGAAGACCTGCACCTCTCTCCCCAGGCCTTCATTTTCCCCTCCAGCCGGTGAGCCCTGCTCTGTCCCTTCCCCGGCTCTGCTGGGGGCCCTCCCTGGACGGTGCAGCCCTGGGTAGTGCCTTCATGTGGTCTCTTTCCAGCTGCTTCACTCCTTCTGTGCATGCTTGGATACCTCCTTTTTTTCTTTATCTACTGGGCTAGAATTTGGTGTCATGTGGAGACAGAGAACATGGACTTTGCTGTCAGCCAACCTGGGTTCAAGTTCGAGAACTGACATTTATTAACCTGTGGCCTGGGCCAGTCTCTTGGTTTCCCCCTGGGAACTGGGGTTGTGGTGAACCAACCGCCTGTGTGTGGGCTGCACAGGGCTGGTGCACAGAGGTAGTGAAGCACTCTGGAGGCGAGGGACTTGTGTCTGCTGACCTGGAAGGCATCTGTCCTGGGAGCCGGCCGTTCTGCGCCCAAGAGTACAAGCTGAGCAAAAGTGTGCGTGTTCAGGGTGTCCAGGCAGCCTCGTGTGTGACAGTCATGAATCAGAAACAACCTGAAGATGCCTCCATAGGAATATGGGCAGAAAATACCTTTTTATATAAAGGAATAGTGCCTGTGTATTTGAAACGAAAGCATTAAAACTACCTGTACCAGTATAGATAATTTTCTAAAGTATGAAGTTGAGCTTAAAACAGTTGGCGAGCCCATGGATATGTTACAAAAGTGTTTCAGTATATTCGTAAAACAGTGCATTACTTACAGGTACGTGAGTAGTGAAAGAACGCAGTTATGGATGCCGCAAGTCAACGCTTATCTTTGCGGAGGAAGGGAGTGGAATGAGCTGTGGTTCCTCAATGTACTAGATTTTTTTTTCCCCCCTAACCTGTGTGGCTCCGTTGGCGTCATCCCATAAAGCAAGGGAGCAAGGGGTCACTGGTTCGATTCCCTGTGGGACACATGCCTGGGTTGCAGGTTCAGTCCCAGGTCAGGGTGTGTGTGGGGGGCAGCCTATTTACGTTTCTTTCTCATATTGATGTTTCTCTCCCTCTCTTTCTCCCTTCCTTCCCCTCTCTCTAAAAATAAATAAAATCTTTTAAAAAATAGAAAAAATTTTTAAGTAGGAGGCATGTATGAAAAAATTGTTAACATTATTAAATCTCAGTATGTGGGTATTTGTCATACTCTTCTGTGTACCTGTTTATATTCTAAAACACTTTTATAATTTAAAACAATGAAATATTTAAAACCAGGTTATTATAATGTGGTTCTCTAAAAGGGGCATAAACAGACTCTTGGGCGAGTGCTGAGGGAGGGCTCAGGAGAGCTCTGGCGGGAGTGGCTGCAGTTGAAGTCCGGACTGAAGAGCAGGCAGGGAGGGCTCTGCCCCAAGGGAGGCAGGAGGAGGGCCTTTCAGGCAGAGGGGCCCTGTGCCGTGTTGGCGTGAGAGACCGCAGCGTGTTTAGGAAGTGGTGAGTGCTGGTGTGTTTAGAGAGCCAGGGCTGGTGGAGGAAACAGAAACAGACCCAAGGTGTACGGAGTGGCGGTCCCACCTGCGGTGCCCTGGAGGAGAGGTTTACAGGGAACGCACAGTGTGTTCTTTGTTCCCTTTTCCTCTTTTTCTGCCTTTTTTAGGGTTGCATGTTTTTATGATTCTATTTGGGTCTTTCTGTATCTTTCATGTCTGCATTTAACATGTCAAATCTTTCCTCTAGGTTTTTGAAGATACGGAATACAGTAACAACTGCTTTTGTTGTTTAAATAAATGTCTTTGCTAACTCTGTCGTCTGTGTCATTTCTGGGTTGGTTTTGATTGACTTTTCTCTTCATTATAGTTCCTGGTTTCCTGCTTGCTTGCATGCCTGGTAATTTCTGATTGGATGGCAAGACACTGAATTTACGTTGCTGGATGCTGGGTATTTTTGTATTTTTATAAATATACTTGACCTTTGTTCTGGGTGCCCCTCTGTGCTGCTCTGTTCTGCCTGTGAAGGCAGGGCCTTGGACACTGCTGGACTCCAGGGCTCCACTGCTGTGGCCCGGGACTGCTGTCCAGGCAGAAAGCTGGGCAGGGAAAGGGCTCCTCCTGTGTCCCTTCAATCAGTGACCACCGCTCTTCATTGCCTGGTGTCCCGAGTCTTGAAAACTGTTTCATATGTTTTACCCTTTTGTTGTTACCTGTTTTTTTTAGTTGTTGCAGGTGGGAAGGTAGATCTGCTCCCTGTTATTTCATCTTGGCCAGAAGCAAAAGGGTCAAAAACAGGTTTAGAATGAAGCTATAGAGTGGCCTTTAAAACCATGGGACCTGCGAGAACGTTGACCCCCTTTCTGGTTGGGATGTCCAGGGGGGAGGGCAGAGGCGGCTTTTTCCTGGGTGGCCATCAGGGCATTCTTGTGTTTAGGGAAGGAGATGGGGACAGGACTTGGGAGAAGGGCTGCATAGAAAAACCCAGCGCTGTGAATGAGGTCCTGAGGGCGTGGTGACAGACAGACCCTACCCTTGGTGCTGACAGAGTCTGGGCTGCAGGACACAGGTGGCAGGAGGCTTGTGCACTGCAGTGGGAGGGTATGGGGGGGACAGTGCTCAGGATGTGTGCCCGTTGCGCAGAAGGTACGCTCATTCCCTGGCTGCATGTCCCTCCCGATGTCCTGGCTGTTTGGGGTACAGGGGCCCATTCATCCTCCAGTTCCTGCTGAGTCAAATTTGTACTTTCCTTTTTCTTTTTTCGAGGAAAATTTTATTTATTTTTGGAGAGAGGGAAAGGGGAGGGAGAAAGAGAGGGAGAGAAACATTGATGTGCGAGAGATACATTGATCCATTACCTCTCATGCGCCCTCAGCTGGGGACCTGGCCCACAACCCAGGCACGTGCCCCAACTGGGAACTGGCGACCTTCTGGGTCACAGGCTGGCACTCAGTTCACTGAGCCACACCAGTCAGGGCTAGAAATACTCTCTTATTTTGAAAACTTTGTATAAAGTGCTGAAAAGCCACTTTTGTTGAATTATTTACCTTAGTAATTTGAATTATGAAATGTTAGGTGTAAGATTTACCTATTTTAGAAGATGATAACGTAGACTCGTTTCTGGCTTACTAGCACAACTTTGATTGCCTTTTTTTGTTTGATTTTTATATGAAATTTAGAAGCACACAAATGTACACCCAAAGCCCATGTGATTTAATAACCAGCGTCACCTCCACGCACTGTTAGAAAACACAGACACAGGTGTGAGCACGCGCTACGATGGCCACAGTGTACTTGTCATGTGGCTGTAGCTGTGACCGACCTTGCGCCTTTTCTCTTTCATCTGTGCCTTTCCCTCTGACACTTAAACTTTGTTTGATGCTTGTTCTTTGAGGTGCTTAAAAAGCAAATCCCAGAAATAATGTCACTTCATCACGAGCATTTCACTTTTTCTAATAAGTGCCATTTCTGTTTTTGAAGATATAGCCAGCATCTCATTATTCAGCTGAGGGAATTCACGGGAATTCCATAACATCATTAATACCACTCCATATTCGCATTTCCCCAATAGCTTCAAAAATATCTTTTTCCATTTGGTTTCTTCTAATTGGATCCAAAATGATATAAATGTTACTTTTGATGATTGCCTCATATTTTAGAATAGTGTCCCTCACTGTTGCTGAAGTCTGATTTCCGAAAGGCAAAGTCATGACTCCCTGCAGACACACAGGGAGGAGTCCCGGGCTCCGCGTGACACAGCCTCTGCGTGAGGCCCTGGAGCCCGACTCTCACCGCTCCGTGCCTGTCACTCGGCCTGGGGAATGGTGTTCAGAGACGTTGTGATGGAGTGCCTGTCACTCGGGACCGGGAATATGCTTTTTTTTTTTTTTTTTAAATTTTTGTGTATTGATTTTAGAGAGACAAACATTGATTTGTTGTTCTACCTATTCATGCACTCATCAGTTACCTCCTGTATGTGCCCTGACTGGGGATCGAACCCGTGGCCTTGACATGTCAGGACAATGCTCTAACCCATTGAGCTGCCTGGCCAGGACAGGAATTCGCTTTTCTCAAGGCGATGGTGTAAAGTTGCCAAACTGGACAACTCTGTAGAGATCCTTCCCGCGTCCTTGGTGTCCATGCGTGACAGCCCAGCCACTGAGCTGCTTACCCAGACAGGGTGATGGGTGTCTGTCGTCGGTGCCAGGCTCTCTGGGACCAGAAACGGCAAGGGAATTTGTGGTTTCTTCATCCTGGAGTGTTCTGATAATGTATATACTATGTAAAGATACTGACTTTTGTTTTCCTTTTTCATACCAGTTTGGTAATTTACAATAGCAGACTTTTTTTTTTTTTTTTTTTAAGATTTTATTTATTTACTTTTAGGGAGGGGAAGGAGGGAGAAAGAGAGGGAGAGAAACATCAATGTGTGGTTGCCTCTTGCACATCCCCAGCTGGGGACCTGGCCCGCAACCCAGGCATGCGCCCTGACTGGGAATCGAACCGGCGACCCTTTGGTTCGCAGGCCTGCGCTCAATCCACGGAGCCACACCAGCCAGGGCAATAGCAGACTTTAAAAGAACATTTTTCTCTCTTATTTTTCAGGTGAAGAGATTATAAATCTACTGAATGAAAATTTTTTTCTTAAAGTTGCATATACTCCAAGAAAAAACGCCAAATGTTTTTATATTTTGCCTGAATACAAAATTTAAACAAGAAGTTTCCACAGAAGGTAAGACGGTTTTCCTTTCTGATTGTGCTTCACTGTGCAGCCTGTGCAGATGCGCAGTGTGAGGGGACTTGAGACGGACGACGGCAGACACTCAGTTTGAGAGTGCAGGCGGTCTGCTGTCTTTGGTGTGCTTTGATCCTCCTGAGCCTGGTTTTGAGGTGCCGTGTTGTGGAGAAATTGCTTGGCCCCTCCAAGCCAAAGTGTGACCCCGATAAAATGGGTACAGTCACGCATGAGGTAAAACTGCGTGTGTGTCGTAGGGTGCAGCCTCGCATGTGTGGCGAGGCACATGTGAGCCAGAGCCTTACCCTGTCATGGTGCAGTGCAGGACACACTGTCCCTGCGGAAGATGAGAAAGGGCGGGCGGGAGAGGCTTGTGCGCCCGCAGATGGGCGCTCCCGAAGAGTTCTCACGTTGCACCCCAGTCAGATGAGGGACAGTAAATTTCTTGTGGTCACTCTGGTGCCTTAAAAACTCAGATACTGCTTTACACGCCAAAAGAGACAAAGAAAAGGGAGCAATGGACACTATGATGACACTCCTCTGCTCCTTGCTGAAGAAAACACAGACCCTCTTGGGGGGAGAGCACAGGCAGTGTGGGCCCTGGAGCTTTCATGGACTCCACGTCAGCAAACTTGGACTCACCACCAGAAAACACATGCACCGCTGCAAGGAGGAGTTGGCACGATTAGGTGCCCTGGAGCCAGCAGACACTGACTAAGCAGAGGTAGTGGGTATAATAATACACGAAGTGTTTGAAGATTATATTTAGAATAAAAGTTAGTTATGCAAAGCAGAGTATCAAAATGACCCAAGTAGAATTTTCAGAAACGAAAAAGCGAATTGAAATCAGAAAGTCAACACGTGTGGGTTAGAGAAACATGGCTGAAGACCAGTGTGGACCAGAGTGCGTATCTGAAGTCGCACAGTGTGCAGCCCGGAGAGACGGGAGATGGAACGTGAGGTGAAGAGCATGTGGAGGATAGAAGAAAAATGTGAGGAAATGTGTCACTGGAATCCCAGAAGGGAGGCATGCTGTGTCCCAAGCAGTATCAGCAAAAAGAAACATCCACTGCACATTGGAGCTGTGCAGCACGGAGGACAGAGTGCCCCCTGGGGAGCACTCAGACCACCTTCGAAGGCACTTCTGTTGGGTGGACTGCTGATGTCTCAGCAGCAGGAGTGGAGGCCAGCTGAAAATGCAGTGCGTCTTCGGTGGTGGGGGAACACACATTTCAGTGCCGAGCACTGTGTGTCAAGCATGTTTTGCAAGAAAAAGAGCCATGTCTTATGTTTTCGATAAATTTTAGGGTAGGTTATCTGCACTGTCCTCTATCCTTCCAGCTCTGTCCTATGGAAAGCAACTAAAATTGTTGGATTCCAAAAAGAAAAGAAAAGAAGAAATTAAAGAACTCACAATATAGCAAGGAAGTTCTAGACCAAAATATAACAAAAAATAAGAACCCAGAAAGGCACTTTAAGCACAACGGGATAGAATCTGACTTTGCCCTGAGGACATTCGGTCATGTGGACCAAGCAGGACTTTGACTTCAGAGGCCTGAGGTCTGCAGTCCCGTCACAGTGAGAGCCTGAGGGAACCATCCCTGTGCCAGCGGGCCGAAGGTTGTCTGCATTCTCAGAATTAGGGGGGAGCTAGAGGCATGCCTGCCTCACTCCATCCCTGCTCCCTCCTGCTTATCTTTTTACTAATGCAGCAGGAAAACAGTGGGAAAGCAGGGAAAATCTTGTGGCTCTGGGTTGGCCTTTGTGAGGATCTGTAGTTCAGGTTTGTGCTGCCTGGTGGTTCATGAATTTAGTTTGTTTTCTGGTTTTGTGATGCCTTCAGGCGTCCTACAGACAAGCCTCTGTGGAGGAAGTTACTGTCACCCTGAGATGCAGACAGTCTGTGCAGATATTGTTTAGGATATTGATTGGTACACAGAGAAAACTGAGCAAGCACACAAAGAAGTGAGGCACCGTGAGTGCAGACCAGTAGGCCCAGAGCTCGCAGGAAGCTCTGAAAGGTGATCGGTGGTGTTTGAAAAAGGATGGTCTTGAAGTGAAGAACAGCACTGTATAAGGTGGGACAGAAGCAGGGTTACAGCTGTGAGTATGCAAAGCAGGTATTCTTGTGTTATTATTTATTAATTATTGTGTTATTTTCCATGCAAATATCTGTGAACTCATGTTTGCCCCCCCCCCCCCCCAATGTGGGTTTGATACTGAATCATTAGCAGCACAGAGGAAATCAGTCAGCCAGAAAATGGGAAGTCCCCCAGGACGGGGCCTGGAGAAGAGGTGGAAAAACAGAGCAGAGGGGAGGCGGGGTGCAGGGTGGAGGGAGAGTCTCTAGAGTGTTTAATTGGTGTTTTATGAGGAGACCTGAGAATGGGGGCAGATTTATTACTTGAAAAGATAAAGGCTAAAGATTTTCAAGAATTGGTGAAAAACCCAGCCTGCAGATTCCAAGAGACAAACGAATCATAAGCAGGGTAAATAAAAACATAATTTGCAGCTAGACTGGAGAGAGTAACTCTGCGGAGCACCAAAGACAAAGACCAATCTGAAGACACACAGAAAGAAGGCCAGTTAATGCCGTCGACACAGTGGGGAGACCACCGCTGCCGCCTCCTGTGCAGCCCTGGACGCGGAGAGCCGTGGGCTGCCGTCCTCACGGTTCCCCGTGCCGCCGCCTCTCTGCTCTGTGCCCGCACCTCCTCTCCAGGCTCCGTCCCCTCTGACTTCCCGTGTCCGGCTCACCGATGGCCTCTGTGCTGTGAATGATTCGATACTAAGCCCTTATATTGTAGTCTTTATCTCTAGACATCCTGTGTGGTTCTTCTCAGGTGAAACTGTCTTTCAAGGACAAGGAGGGAGTAAAGGCGTTTTTAGGAAAACAAAAACTGAAGAGTTGGTCGTTGACAGTCCTTCACTAAAGACACTTCTGAAGAACGTGCAGAAGTGATCCCAAGTGGAAGAGCTGAGCCTCGAGACAATGAGGAGCAAACAGACGAAGGCTGTTTATAGTAATGACAGGAGCAGAGGCTTACGGAGTAAAATCAAGGTCGAGTTGCGTAAGACATGACAGTAGGGCGTGCGTTGAGAAGGAGGGGTGAGTGGAGGTGAAGCACTCCAAGGGCTTTGCCACAGCTGGGTTTGGGGGAGGCGTCGATTCACTGCAGGTTTCAGTGAGTACCACCCGCAACCTCTGAGGAGCCACCATAGAGTGGAAATAGCATACAACTCCCAGAGTGGTGGGAAGAGCAGTGCAGCTTTCGTCATTCTGACAAAAGGAACTTAGCAGCCCTAATGCCTAGTGGTGCAGGGAGAGCTTCCCTGTGGAAGGGGAAGGCAGGGCTGTTTGCTCCGGACACTCCTGCAGAGGGCCGTGTGCAGGTGGCAGCCAGACCGGTGAACCAGAAAACTGGGAAAGAAGATAAAAGAATTCGAACGGAAAAACACAACTTGTTATTGATTGATGATGTGACTGTATGTGTAGACAGCCCCAAACACTCTAACGATAACCTAATAAAATTAATAATCATGTAGGAAGTTGCTGGATACAAAATCAGCTTACAAAAATATTAATTATCATATCTATCAACAAACACATTGCAGTTAAAAAGTCTTACGTGTAGTAGCATTATAAATAAAAAGGAGTAAATATAACAAAAGACTTTAGAGAAATTAAAGAAGGCTTGAGTGAAGAGACAGGTACATCCTGGTTCTGGATTGGAAAACTTAATGTTGTAAACATGCCGGTTCTCCCAAAACTAATCTAGAAAGTCATCGTCATTTCAGCCCAGAACTCAAGAAGTCTTGTGTGTGGGCTCAGGCTGGTGGAACTGATGAGCTGACTGTAGAACTACGTGAAAATGAAAGGGTCCATGGAAATTTAAGACCTTTTTGAAGAATTCCGATGTGTTCTGTGGGTGGAAGACCCTGCTTGAGGCAGTGTTCTGAAAGCGTGGGATGCTGGTGTTCTTGGTGTTGGCCGTGTGCCCGTCAGTCCCTGGTTGCCCAGGTTGGTCCTGGTCTCGTTATTAACTGTGTGCCCGTTCCTCACGAGACCCTGTGGAAGTCTCATCCTGCTGTTTTGGAAAGGATGACCACTCTTGTTTAGTTTCTGTGTGTGTTGTGTTGCCACTGTTGGAGTTGCTCACGTTTTCTCCAACGTACAGCCCCGAACCAAGGGGTAGCATCTGCTGATGGCAAGCGAGTGGTGGTCAGTAGGGAGCGCCAGGCCGCACCACACCCAGGCCTGCCTGGCATAGGGGGCTCTTGACGCAGCCTGCACAGGCCTCTTAGGCTCCTGCCTTCTTGTTGTGCTTAAAATGAGCAGCCGCATGGACATGCATTAAAACCCATGTTAAAAGGGGAGGGAGCGAGCCCTCATTGAGCATATAATGCATGTCAGCGATGTCACGTTTCTTCTTCCATCCACTCAGTACGTGCACATATTGGTTGAGCACCATCAGGTGCCCAGTGTGTTTTTTTTTTTTTTTTAATTTTAAAAGATTTTATTTCTTTTCAGAGGGAGGGGGAAGGAGGGAGAAAGAGAGGGAGAGAAACATCAGTGTGTGGTTGCCTCTCACATGCCCCCAGCTGGGGACCTGGTCTGCAACGCAGGCATGTGCCCTGACTGGGAATCGCACCAGCACCCTTTTGGTTTGCAGGCCGGTGCTCAGTCCGCTGAACCACACACACCAGCCAAGGCGATGCTTGGTGTATTACTTAACTCCTCTGTAACCTTTTTTTTTTTTTTAAAGATTTCATTTATTTGCTTTTAGGGAAAGGGGAAAGGAGGAAGAAAGAGAGGGAGAGGAAATATCCATGTGTGGTTGCCTCTCGTGCGCCCTCATCCAGGCATCTGGCCCACAACCCAGGCATGTGCCCTGACTGGGAATTGAACCAGTGACCCTTTGGTTCATAGACCAGCATTCAATCCACTGAGCCATACCAGCCAGGGCTCCTCTGTAACCTTTTGAAGAAAACATGATCATTTCTTAGGTGAAAAAGATAAAGCTCAGGGAGGTGAAGAAACTTGCTCAAATCATATTAAGATGCAGACTGAGTTGTGCAACAAATGGTCCCAGAGAGCAGTGGCTTAAATGAGGTGGAGCTGCATTTCTCTCTCAGCAGCAGTCTGGTCCGGTCTGGATGCCTCTGGCCCTCAGTTGTGGAGTCTGAAGGGTTGCTCTGCCTGTCGCTATCTCCCAGGGGGCAGAAGGGCCACAGGGACCCAGGAGCCTACACCCATTAGGGCCTGAGGTCCCACCATCACTTCTGCATCCATCCCTTTCCCAGAGCTGAGTCCCCTGACTGTAGTGGCTGTGAGGGGAGGTGGGACAGTTAGGCTGAAGGATGTGGCCAAGTACCCACCTAAACCTCTGTGCTGTTGAGGGGACAGTGAAAATTGGGCTCAACTGGAGTCTCCCATACCTGTTGAGTCACACAGACAGCAACTGTGACCCTGTCTGGTCGGCTGCTTGCCCTGCTTGTCCACTGTACCCCACGGCCGTCTCAGGGAGAGCCAGCCTTTTGGAACTCCTAGGGAGTTTGTTGACTGGCTGATTTGGTGAGCCCGCAGAGGGCGCCAGCTGCACGCCCAGCTTGGAGCTGTGGGCTGGGATGTAAAGGAGCCGTGGGGTGCAGCCTGGCCCTAAAGGAGCTCACAGTGTGTGCTGGGGCCCTGCAGGCAGAGCCCAGGCTTCTGCACAGGGCGTGGGCAGGGTTTGCAGATGGTTCAGGCCGGCTTTGAACGCATGAGCATAGGCTCTTGTGAGCTACTGTCTTTATAATCATTTCAGTTTACCTCTGTCAGTGATTATCTCTTCTTTTCACTTCTGATTTTGGATTTTTATTCATCTGTTTCAGTTAGGCCATTTTTTGTTGTCGCCCGCGCCCTGCCCATTTAGACATGGTCTCGTTTGTTGATTGGCTGATTGTACAGACACTGCTCTCCATGGACTCCCATCCCCACTTTTTCCAGGCCAAGTAGAATCCCAGTGGCATGTGGGTGAAAGTTTGACCACCGGCTCTTTGGGAGAGTCAGAGAGCCTCCTGATGTATGGCATCTGTTGATTTCCAGTGCAGACAGTTCCGTCCTGTTCGATTTAAGCTGCCACTGAAGGTGGGCATGGGAGAGGCGCCCTCAGCTCCTGGGAGCAGCGCGTGCCACTCCAGACCCCATGGAGCCTGTCCTCTGCTGCAGGATAACCTTGCGTCTTTCCTTCTCCCTTTTGCAGTCAGGCTCTGTGCTGGTGGCACGTGCGGGCCACTGTTCTCTGCTCTTGAAGTGGGTATCACAGTAGCTCTGCTCTGCGAGACAAGGGTGCTCACTGTTCCCAGTTTACAGGCGAGGAAACCAAAGTACCAGAGGTCAGGTCACACCGGAGACCAAGGACTTTGATTATAAGTCCTTCAGTTTCTAATTTCTCTTCGCAACAGTTTGCACCTCAGAGTGTCCTGTTGTGAAGGGCTCCATTTGCAACCGATGGCCATATGGCAGTGTTTCTCTTTGGAACCTGCCTTCTGTCTGGTGATCTCGCTAACCGGAAAAACCAAACAGAGAAACAGAACTTCAGGTTCCGTTTGGTGGCTGTTGGTTAGGTGTCTGAGAGGTGTTGGTGATGCTTTGCTTGGCATTCCAGAGGGGCTGGAAGCCACAGGGTGTTGTAGGTGCCGCAGGGACCCTTCTGGCGCTCAGTCTCCTCCAGGGGAGCAGGAGCCAGAGCCCTCCCTGCTGGGGAGGCCAGCTAAGAAGATGCGGGCATTTCCGCAAGGCAGTGAGCGAGTGGGGGCTGGGATGGGAGGAGCGTTTGAAAGAGAAGCAGGCAGTATTGCCTGGGGAAGGTAGCTCTAGCTGGAGGAGAGCCATGGCCATGAACTTGTCAGAGGATGCCACAGATGTGACTAGTGTTTCTTAAAACGCATAGCTGATGGGAACAGAAATGTTTCACAGAGACTTTTGACTTAATGGTGTTGCAGAATGTACAGATGAGAGCTAGTGAGCTAATGGTTTGAAAAAGGGTTAAGAGTAACCTAGCGTTATTTCCCGCGTCAGGGTGGTGGTAACACCGAGAGGTTCTCAAGTGCTGGCCTGTAACGTTGGCAAGATGAACAAAAATAAGCGTAATGAGGTGAGTTTTTCTTAAAAATATATCTTTTCAAAGTGAGGCCTTATCCTTAATCCCAAAATCGTGGTTTCCCTTTTTTTAATATTTAAAAAGTCGTCATTTTCTGAAATTAAGGTAATTGTAGAGGTTAGTTTATTCTTTTGTTTTAACGATGAACTTTTTAAAAAAAGATTTTATTTATTTACTTTTAGAGAGAGGGGAAAGGAGGCAGAAAGAAAGGGAGAGAGACATCAATGTGCAAGAGAAACATCGATTGGTTGTCTCTCACACATGCCCAACCGGGGCCTGGCCCACAACCCCGGCACGTGCCCTGACTGGGAATCAAACTGGTGACCTTTTGAGCCTCAGGCTGGCTCAGTCCACTGAGCCACACCATCCGGGGCTTGTTCTTTTTTCTTTCGTGTCTCTTTTTTCCCTCTCTTTCCGTGGAGCCAGGCCTCAGACCCCGCTGCCGCTTCGTCACCTACGTCTGTGTGACGTTCTGAATCCCTCGTTGCCAGTCCCCGTCTTCACAGCATCTGCACCAGGAGTAGATTCCATCTTGAGCAACCACTGTCTGCTCACCCGTAAGCACCTCCTCATCCATTCAGTTCTGTCACGAGACCGCAGTGACTCAGTCCCGTCTTCAGGCACCGCTTCCAGCTCTGGCGCTCCTGTCGTTCTCACCACATCCTGAGTTACTCCCCACTGAAGTCGTGACCCCTCAAAGCCAGCCGAGAGGGTTGGAATCACCTCCCTCCAAACTGCTGTTACTGTTTTGACCACTTCCCATGAATCACTAATGTTCTTTTTTTAAAAAAAATATTTTATTTATTTTTAGAGAGAGGAGAAGGGAGAAAGAGAGGGAGAGAAACATTAGTGTGTGGTTGCCTGTCACTTGCCCCTACCGGGGACCTGGCGCACAACCCAGGCTTGTGCCCTGACTGGGAATCGAACCGGCGACCCGTTGGTTTGCAGGCTGGTGCTCAATCCACTGAGCCACACCAGCCAGGGCGAATCACTA
>VMDR010014356.1:0-23661 GCA_007922815.1 Macrotus californicus | reverse complement strand
ATTCAATTATAAAATCATACCTACCCAAGAATAATTACTGAGAATTCATGTTAAAATTTTTTCCTTTTTGAATAATTGATTCTGTCAAGTAACCTTTACGAACACCCAAAGCTAATAATGATTGATTCTCAGGCTAAAACTACTTATTCAAACAGTACTGATTTTTTTTTCAGAATGAAGTATTAAAGAGAACATCCTGTAATATGAAAGACCTATTACGGTGCTAACGAAAGCACCATTTTCTTTTCTGAGAGATACATTTTTTTTTGAGTGTTGGACTAAAAATCTTATTGCTGTATATTTAGGCATATTCAGTAGCTTTGTTATTCAAAGGTGAAGTTTTATAAAGATTTAAAAAAGTGACTCAAAAGGGTCGCCCTATTTTTATTCTTTTTATATTTCTGTCCCCTGTGTTGTCCGAATATGCCGAGAGAGAGACAGAGACAGAGAAAGATTGAGGTGGATTCTTCCAGCCATCTAGTCAAAGTACTTCCTTTAGCTTGGAGAAGCCAACTTAGAGTACATGCTGACCTTCAAATCCATCCGTGGCCATGGAAATGTCAAGTGTAACTGACCTGTGCCTCATGGGTTCACTTCTGGAGCAGGAAGTGGAGAGATTGCCTCTGGCCTGCATGGATGCTGCACCGTGAGGGGAGGGTGAGACAGGCGTCAGGCGTCACTGCATGTTGCAGTGCACGGCACTGACTTCCAAGGGGCGAGTCCTCACTAAGTCCCGCAACGCTCCACGCACACTCTCTCGTGTGGCTTTTGGAACGGCTCTCAGGTTACGTGGTGCAAGCAGGGTTGTTTCCGTTTGAAGGGGAAGAACGGTGGGCTCAGCGTGGTTAAGTTGCCCTGAGCTCAGATCTACTCTCCTCTGACTCCAGGTTTAAAGCTTTCTGGGCACTTGGTCACTTTGTCAAAATCACTAGTTAAAAAGTGAACAATTCAGTCAAACTACACATTTATCATCCCGTTGTTCAAAATGACTTGCTGTACTGAATTTCTAAATTTTTGCTGTCCCTTTCTTCCAAAACAGTAGTGACAGCAGACAGTGCTGGTTGGGGACGGGGGAGAGCTGTGAGTCCCATGTGCCTTGGTTAGCATCTTTGTTTTCTGGGATTACCATCTTCTAATGCCCTCTCAATTACAGAGTCACACCTGATAGTCCGCTCTCTATTTTTGTTTTACAAAGTTTGCTGTCACTTTTCTACTATTGTAATTGAGAGTTGTGATGTGATTTTTGTATTTTCCGGATACACTGATACTGGAGAAAGCCTAGCTGTCAATATGCCAGGAGAGCTAGACTTTCTCTAGAAACTTTCTAATGTTCACGTGAAGGGCTCTATGTGACAATTTTCTAAGGGGCTTGGAAGAGTAGAAGATTCTTAAATAAAGGCTTAAAGGGAAAAACCTACAAATTGGGAGCAGAGTGCACATTGGCAGGCTTCTTCACCTGAATGCCCATCCACTACTTAATATGGATATTGGTGATCATGATGGAAAATGGCTGGACCACGGGAACTATGAAAATACCAAATTGGGAACTATCAGATTTAGTAAGAGTTAACTCCTAAAACTGGCCTGCATGTATTCCATTGTATACTTTCACAATGCCATTGGATTTCGCATCAGAAATGTTTCCTGAAATTCCTGTGGCTGCATATATTCTTTTCTCTGTGGTATCTCAGGATCCTGAGGAGGTTACCACTTAGTGTGCACAGGGCATTGAGAAGGAGATCCTAGTGATAGTAACAGACAAACCTAAGAAGTAAAATGTACTTACAATATACATACCCACAGACGCACATTCCTATCATGAAATGGAAATACTCGTTAGTACAACAGGGAACAAGTACTATAACTACCAGGCAAAGCCCTTCGCTAAATGATAGCAAGAGAGGAAGGGATCAGATCCACTAATTCTCCTTTAACAAATCAAGCATAGCAGAGGATCAGATAATAAAACACATGGGGCTTTATCTAATGATAAGAGCTTGCACAAATTCCAGTACAGTAGGGAAGAGGGGTCTATTTCAACAAAGGTAACAAACAGCTGAGTACAGGTGAATGTCGAATATTGGGTGTTGTTAACAAATGATAAGGGAAATCAGAGGATGCAGGCTGTAAGGAGGGTTTCTCAGGGTTGTAGGTTTTGTGTGAGATGTTTGTGAACAGGAAATAAGTGGGGTCATCATTACTGTGCCTGTGGTGGGCTGGGCGAGGTTTATTTCAAGAGAAATGTGTTCGAGTCTAGAAGTGGCCAAGGATAAAAAAAAGGAAGAGTGGCCAGGGGCCACACTGCAGTTCACCTGCCTGGTGTTTCTGAGAATGCCTCTAACTTCTTAGAGTCACAAGTGAAGAAATGGTGCCTCCTTACTGTACTTCCAAGGTCTTCACATCACTTCCCAACCCCTGCCCTGTCTGCCCCTCACCCCCAACTCGTCCCTGTTCTCATTTCTCTGCTAGTATTTTGGGTTTCAGAGAGCAGTATTCCCCTTAGCTGTCCACCTCCGCGATTTTTTGTTGCAAATCGGACATACTTATTTTTCCCTCTGTTTTCCTTGTGTCCCTGCTGCCATGCTGTTACAGTAGGATTTAAATCAGGAGTGCATTTAGGTAGAAAGCTTCTATGAAGAGCACAAATCAAGACAGAGTCCCAGCCTCATTTGCTGTTCGCACTTGGTATCTGCTCAAGGCGGTCTCTGAGAAGCATTCAGCTCCTGCTTGCTCCCTTATCACGGCGATTGTCATGGAGATTTAAAGAAGCAAAAACAAACGATGCCTTTATTTTGGGGGAACAAAGACAAGTAAATGTGATTAACCCTCACTAAGGAGACCTGGCAGGTATAGGCTGGAGCGGATATTTTGAAACAGGTTAGGTCCAAATATAAGTCAACATTTTGTTCCAAATCTGACCTATGAATAGTAAAATAACCTAAAACTTGACTGAATTTTGAAAAAGCTTAAAATACGAAGGCAAGAATTAGATGAGTACTTACTTTAAAAAAAAAACAAACACAAAAAACTCTTGCCCTTTATTGTTCTGTGAAGTGCTCAGGAGCCCTTTGGGAAGATGAGTTACTCACCTTCTGCCTGGACTCCCCTCCAAATGGGGCCTCCTTGAGGGCAGCACCAGGGTGAGGCAGGCCCGCTTCAGCCCATTTGCAGTCTTCCCCCGACGATTAATAAAAAAAAACTTTCTAAAATTCCTCACTTCCCAAAATAACCTTTTTATGAACAAAACTCAAGACAGCAGCAATTGCCTAAACTCCAAAGAAGAGCTGAAGAACAATAACTTAAATTTTCTTTAATGTTTCAAAATGTGTTTATAGTGGAGGTAATACACAAGGCATTGAGAAAACATAGACAGTGCAGAAACACATAGAATAAAAATATAAAATCACTTGTGATCTCCCTCTCTAGAGTCTCTTCAGTCTTATGGTTTCTTTAACAGTAAATATACACTTAATATTCATTAATTTTTTCACTACTTTATAATTAGGGAGGGAGGAAGAAAGGACCAGACATATTTGTTTTGGACATTGTCCTAAATACTAGGAATTCAGTGATAAAACGAGCAGACCTAGTTCATACTATAGCAAAATTTGACAGTCTAGTTGTGATTACTGCATTTTACAGAGTACAATACTATAAAATTTTTGAGTCCATGACTTTCAATAAGTGAAAACCATTCCATTCTATGAATACCATATTTTATGTATCCATTTCCCTGTTTAAAAGACCATTTTGCTTCTGAGTTTTGACTCATGTGTAGCAATAAAAGAAGGATTCTTGCTAACCGTCCTCATAACAACTCTGATTATTTCCTGAGGAGAGCTTCCTACAACAGGGTTACTGGGCTAAACTTTCAATGGTCTTGGCACCTGTTGCTGGCACACTTGGGACAGGAGATTCAGAACATACATTCCCAGGGTGCTATGGTCGGACCTCCATCCATCTGTGTTTTGAAGGAGGAAGGGAAAGGCTGTTGTCTCCCCGCTTGTGAGGATAATAGGTGTGAAAGTTGTGGGGTTCTCTTTTTTACAACACTGTTAGTTATTTGTGAAGCCAGTTTGCTGCCTGTAGGAGTGGGTCAGGAAGCGCGCAGAGATGGAGGGGCATTCAGACATGTTTCTGCCTCGTTCTCATAATGACCAAGGAGCTCATTAATTCTGACATGGAAAGGGCCGTGATGCCACCAATGAAACGAACAACAACAAAAAACCCCTCCAAAGATGTGTGCGTGTGCGTGTGTGTGTGTGTGTGTGTGTGTATAGTTTTCGAGGGGATAATTCTGCTGTCATCTTACTCAGATTCACAGTGTCCGTTCAGATCATACTGTCTGTGATCTGGCCCTTGTTAGGAGACTTCAACTTAAGAAACATGGCTTGCCAGGGAAACTGCAACAATCAAAACACTCTGGCGGGGACCAGCAGATTGACTCCAGGGGCACCAGGCCGTGCTCAGCCTCTTGGCATCTGGGTGCTAATGGGGAGCAGAGAGCATGGTTTCGGAATATGCCCTTGTGACCCGTTTTCTGAAATGGGAACACATCAATCTCTGCCATGGAGGTGCATGTGTAGCAGGAAAATGCCAGAGTCTGTTTTCATTTCCTTGATATCCTTCCCCCCCTTGAATTAGCCAATTACATTGGGTTATCCAAGTTCTCTCTAGTTTTAAACTGTGGTTTTAATGAAAACAATCTCAAGTGGCATTTGACATCTGAGAAGACGAGTTGAATAGTTGTGTGCACATTAAACTAGGGTCCTACCGCTGTCAATCACCCTGACCAAAACACTTGCATGCAAGCGTGGAACCCTCTCCCCAAGGACTCTTACTCTGCCTACCGCCCACCCGTCTCGGTCCCTAAGTGTTTTTTTATATGCATGTTGGGTAGTCCTTCAGTCACTCATTCATTCAATATATCATCTTGGTCTAGGCATTGTGTTTGGTTCTGGGAGAGACATAGTCTCTGTTCCTATATAAGGCCAGCGTTCAGTGGGGACTAAGAAAAATACAAAAGGATCCAACAGGCCAAATACTTACAATTTGTTGCGAGTTGTAGTAAAGAAACCAACTGTGTGGCAAGGACGGGAATAAAGAATATTTTTATGGGTGATTGGAAAGGGTTCTTCGAGGAAGTGAACTGTATGCCCAGACCTGACACGCGAGGGGGAGCTGGAAAGGCTAAGTGCAGGAGAGAATGCACCCCGGGCTGAGGTCAAAGCTTGTGCAGAGACCTCACCCTGAACAAGAACTTGATATATTTGCAGAACCAAAAGAGGGTCAGGCTTTGGCCTCCTCGGTCTATCAGTCTGTCTTTCCCGAGAGCTGGTGGGCACCCTGAGGCAGGGCCTGTACCTTGTGCTCGTCATCTGTCCTGAGCACCCAGGGCAAATTTTGGTGACTTAGTAAGGTCTTGGTTCCTTCTGTTGAAGAGTTGGAGGAATAGCTACACGAGTCTTCTATGTAAATTTATCTGTGTAATGACATTGCTAAGGAACACCGATTAACCACCTTCCCCTCAGCACTGACATCTCCAAGAGACTGCAGTGAGCCACCTGGAATGGCCATTTATTTTCCTTAGAAAAATGAGTCAGTCTACTATCCCTACAATATGCCAAGGACGTTCTTGGCTCCTTAGTGACGAAGCTTGCCTTCCACTTGCCTGAACACTTATGCTCCGACGTCTCTGCAGCTTTAGCTATACATGTTCAGTCATCACAGTTTCTCACATCTGAATTGCAGCTGAATTGTCATTACGTACAGGCATACCTTGGAGATGCTGCGGGTTCAGTCCCAGACCACCACACCAGAGTGAGTTGTAATCTTTTTGCCGGTGGAGGGTCTTGGCTTTAATTTGTAAGCAACGCAACTTCTGAGAAGTACAATAAAGCAAAACACAGTGAAACAAGGTATGCCTGTATGTATTTGTGTGTGACTGTCTGCCCCTTAAAAGAACTTAAATTCCTATCAGAGCCCTATGTTAAGCATTCATATCTGGGAGATCATATTGTGCTTGATGCCTCACTTACATTTTCATAATGTACATTTATACATAACTATTAATTTCTTACAACAGTCATCTGTTTAGCTCAGATTCTGTCATCTACCACCCAAGGGTGCACTGCCACTGCGGCACACACTGTCCTATTCCACTCCGCAGTGACTCAAATTCAAGGCTTTCCTTCTATTTCCAGCCCAAGTCGTACCTCAAACACTCCAGCTCCTTGGTGACTTCAGGCTGGTGCAGTGTGCTCTTGTCATCTGTGTTAGGCTGGGCTAGGGAGCAGGACGGAGAGGGCTTTGGGCAGAGTGGCCGGCAGGAGCCTTTGCTGCCCACAGTCAGTAACAGGCTGGCTGACGGTGGCTTCATTGTTTTGGCCTCAATGCTCCAACAGATTGGGTGGGCTCCTAGAAACTAACGTCTTGTAGGAGTGACTCTTCATCACATTGGGGTCGCAGACCTCTTTTCAGAAGCTCTTAAAAATGGAACTTTCTGCCCCATAAAGAATGCCCATATACTATAAAGGCAGGAATACATGTTCAGGGCATTTAAGGGGTCCCCTGAATTCCATCTGTGGATCTCTATTTTCAGGTGTCATGGGCCTCATGTTAAAACAAAACAAAGCATCCTTGCAGAATAATCAGCATTTACTGAGCGCTTACTATGGCTCCAGGTCCTTTATCAATAATTCATACACATTATAGCATCATGTCTTTTACTTCTTCTCACAACTCCCTATTGCGCATGCTGTTGGTAACCCTATTTCATGGCGAGGGGTGGGGGTGGAGAAAAGAAGATAGAAGAGCTGGAGGGAGATTCAGTCACTACCTGGAGGCCAAACTGCTAGGAAGGCGTAGAGGCTCATTCTGGACCCTGGGCATCTGACTCCCTCCCTTCCCCTCAGTCTTACTGCCTGTCTCCACTGTCTCACTCGCCCCCAGTCATGATGCGGGGTGGACGCCACATTCATGTGGTGAGGGAGGGTGCCACCAGAAACTTGGGTGACTGACAGCAGCACCAGACGTTAAGGCTACGGATTCCTCCCCCAAGGATGGAAGCATCCGTTCTGAGACACACAGGGAGTAAATATAGATTTGAAGAAGTCCAGGTGGTGATTGATGCTCTCGCCACTCCTTTTTACCCAGAGGCAGGCTCAGTTTCTGTTTTTCAAGATGACATTCAAAAAAAAAAAGTAAAATAAAATCTGCCTTCATTCTAGCTGCAACATATTTTAATTTTAAGAGATCACAGGTTAATTAAATTGATTTAAAAACAACTTTCGAGTTCTACCTTAATTAACCCTCCAGGTGTCCTTGTTATTCTGCTCCTGTTCGGTGCTGTCAGTCTGCCAGGGTGAGGGTTAGAACCCCTCACCTCCTCAGGTAGAGAGGGAGGGCCGGAAATAGCATTTGCTCCTCAGGTTGATTAGTGGAGCTCATTAGCTGTCACACAGAAGGCTCCAGCAGTCCATCAGAAGCGAATGGCAACACCAGTGACATTTATTACAAGCCCAGTGTTCAGAGGCTGCTGAGAAACCAATTTCCATTCTTATGGAGTCCATCCCCCAAATCGGACTTTTCTAGGGTTCATTAGCAAACCTGATCAAAATGCCAGGAAGGAAAAGAGAAAAAAGAAGGAAAAGAGGCCTTGAGAACCAAAGCATACAATTAGCCTCGACCGCTCAAAGCAGACATCAAGGAGAATGGTTGTCACCTGCTCCCCTTTTTACTAGTTGATCCTGAGTCTTTGTTACACCATTCTGGGAGTGTCACTGGTCTTGGGGTTTCCTGTGACTATGCAGAGCGAATGGGCATCAGAGCTGTTTGGTCGATGCACCCAACACAGCACAGACCAACACTGGCTTTCCAGACTGGTTGCCGCGTGCTTATCTGTCTGTTTTCCCAGCTCGTTCTAAAATGCGGCCGGACACCCAGCCTGCAGGAGCGCCTGGCCTGGCCACACAACAGGCACGTGTTCCGCCTGCATAACTTCAGTGCGCTGAAACAGGGAGGCCCCTGAAACCATTTCTGATCTCTTTGAGCAGTGTGGAAAGGCATTTTATTTTTAAAAACTTTAAATACCAGCAAATGGTCTTTCCCCAAACTGACCTATGATCACCCAAAGTGGACACTGAGCGAAATCAACTCGTTTACATAGCAAACGAGTGTCTGAAACCTGGGCTCTAGTTCTCACTTGCCAGCAAAGCAGCCGCCCGTCTGAGTTTCCTTGCTTCGACAGTGTGAGTGCACTGGATGGTGTGCGTAGTCTTCTCTGGATTGAAAGTTGTGTCTTTATGCTTGTGGGTAGTTTTGTATCAGTCTTGGGATTTCTGAGGTACTCTTCTCACTGGTCTTCCTGCTTCCAATCTGACCTCTCCAGTTGACATTCCAATCGCAGCTTAGCGAGTTTGCTAATGTATGAACCAGACCACAGACTTCTCCACTTGCAACATTCTAATGGCCTCTCGTTACAAATAGAACAAAATTCCTGCTCTTTCGCACGGCCTGTCCCTGCCTGGCTCCAGACATTCCGGCTGTCGGTCAGTGTGTAGGCTGAGCTCTCCCCTGTCCCCAGGGCTGCGATGCTCACGAGGTTATCTGCCTCCAAGGTGTTCCTTCTCAGTCACTCCTTCTGCATCTTTAGATCTCAGCTGATTTGTCGCTAACTCAGAGAGGTGGTCCCAGCTCCTCAGGATACCTCTGACCTCATTGTCACGACCACAAACTATTTGCGTGTCCCTTGTGGCACCCATCACTATCTAAAACTAGTTACTTACTGTCTGATTCTTCCAGTAGAATGTCACCTCCACGGAGTCAGCAGCTCACCTGTCCTGTTCTATTTCGTACTCCAGTGCCTAGCACCACACCTGGCACTTAGCAAATACTATTATTTGTGGCACTTAGTCCAGTGTTAATAAGTTGTTTTAATATTTCCTCCTTTCCAAATAAGTACAAAAAAAAGGGGGGGAGGGGAAGGGCTTGTCGATAAAGGTATTGGGTTGGCCAAAAAATTCGTATGGTTTTTCCTTACAATGGCTCTAGTAGCACTTAGTTTTCTTTAACGTCATTCAAAACAATTTTGTTAGATTATATTGTGACAGCTGTCATATCAGCGTACATTTAAAAACAACATCAAAACTAGTGAATTTTTGTATGGCCATTTTATTATTGAATATGGAAGAAAATATGCAACATTTTTGCCATATTATGCTTTATTATTTCAAGAAAGGTAAAAATGCAACTGTAACATAAAAAAAGCTTTGTGCCCTGTATGGAGAAGGTACTGTGACTGATCGAACATGTCCAAAATGGTTTGTGAAGTTTCCTGGTACTACTGACATTTTGGCCAAATGATTCTTTGCCGTGGGGCTGTCTTCTGCATTGGCAGATGTTTAGCAGCAACTCTGGCCTCTGCCCACTAGAAGCCAATAGCAGGAGATAGCCGACATACTCAAAAAATCCAAATCAACAAAGTTATTGATGAAAACAAACACTATGTCTTTTATTTTATGGAAAAAACTAAATGGGCTTTTTGGGCAACCCAATAACATTAATTTGAAAAGTTATAAGTCTGAAGAAACAAGAGTAGGTTTGTGTGTGGCATATCTCCTTTGTCCCCTAAAATCCCACACTGCAGAGTCTTTTAAACTAGAAGAACCCATCTACATTGATCCCATCTCTGCTGATTCTATGTAATCAGAGGGAATTTTTCTAACTCATGGCTCTCTCTTCTGCAGACAAAAGGCAGCTGTTCTCTCGGTTCATGGTCCAGCCCACTGTGCTCGCGGTGGCCTCCCCAGCATGGAGACGGAGGGTCCATTGAACATAATGAAAGGTACTTGGCTCTAAATAATTACAAAAACTAATGATGATGAACTGCCTTGTGTGTTCCTCTGCTGTGAAACTCCGCGTCTGCTGTTAACTCCAGAGCATCCTGCGGTGGCGGAGTGATTGCACTTTGAATGGTTAGACAAATGGAACACGGGTGGGTTCCTCCAAGTGCTGCATGAGACTAATTCTCTTTGCTTAAGTGTTAGACACAAAGTAAGTTCAAATTCTTTCAAACAATAAAATGTTGCTCGTCGTTTTCCAAGAGCTCACATTTAAAAATTAGCTTGCACATAAATGCCTTTGAAGGCTGCTACTTTGCATTTTGAGAGACTTACGCCAAAGGGGTCAAGTAAAAATGTAGTGATTAAGAATCTTCTTTGTGTGCGGAACTGTTGTTAGGTTGGTGTTTTCTTATGCCCAGTGCGTTTTTTCCTTCATGTGGTAGGGCATCTTGATTTTGCTTTGGCAAAAAATCCTTCCCTAACTCTTAGTCCAAGTGATTTATCTGGGATGAGCCCACCCTGGATGTAAGAGTGGAAACAATTCAAAGCTGTCCAATCAGATTGTGTGTCCCTGAAATTCTGATCTTGAGTAGAATAACTCAAAGTGTGAAAATGGTAGTATGTGATGCGATGAAGCCAGAAGAGATTGATTATTGGTTCCTGTTACTAAAGTTGCCAGAGCTCCTGGTTCCTTGTGCTTCCAGAGACCTCGTTCTTATGCCTTTCTTTTATTTTTTCCTTTATTTTTGTTGTTGATGAAGGTATTGCAGATGTATCCCCATTCCCCGTCCTGCCCTCCTCCACCCAGTCCTCTCCCTTCCCTCCAGCCATCACCACACCATTGTCTGTATCCCTGTTATATGTTTATGTTCTTGGCTAATCCCTTCACCTTCTTTTATCCAGTCTCCTCCCCAGCGCCCCCCCCATGACAGCTGTCAGTCTGTTCCATGTGTCCATGCCTCTGTTTCTATTTTGTTCCTCAGTTTATTTCATGCATTAGATTCCACATGTAAGTGAGATCAAATGGTCTTTGTCTCTCTATGACTGGCTTATTTCACTTGGCAGAACTTCCAGGTCCATCCATCCTGTTGCAAAAGGTAAGATTTCCTTCTTTTTTATGGCTGTATAGTAGTCCATTGTGTAAATTTACCAAAGCTTTTTTATCCACTCACCTACTGATGGACAGTCGGGCTGTCTCCACATCTTGGCTATGGTAAGTAATGCTGCTGTGAACATAGGGGTGCATATATTCTTTCAAATTGATGTTTCAGGATACTTAGGATATAGGCCCAGAAGTGGGATCACTGTGTCATAAAGCAGTTCTATTTTTAATTTGTTGAGGAAATCCCATACTGTTTTCCACAGTGGCTATGCCAACCAACAGTGCACTCAGGTTCCCTTTCTCCATATCCTTGCCATACTCATTGTTTGTTGATTAATTGATGATAGTCATTTGGACTGGTGTGAGGTGATATCTCATTGTTTTTAATTTGCATCTCTCCGGTTCCTCCTGCTTCCAGAGACCTGGTCCTTAAGCCTTTCTTTTAAATGTGTGAGCTGCTCCATGTTATTTAAATTGTCCTGGTTGACACCCATTGAACTACCCTCGAGTTCAGGAGCATGATATAACAATGATTTTATTAAACTCATGGTTCTGTAAGTCACGAGTTAGGCAGTGCCCAGTGGAGATGCCTGGTCTTTGCTCTGCCATGACAGGGCCCTCAGCTTGTGTGGCCCCAATGACGAAGGATGGCTGAATGATTTGAGGAGTCTCAAATGTCTTCTCCACATCACATCTCTCAGAATACATGTTTCTTTACTCACATGGCTGGTACCTTGACAGGGCTGATTGGAATAGCTGGAGTTACTGGGCATGTCTTTCTCTCAATGGGCACTCTTGCCTGACTAGTTGGGCTTCCTCATGGTGTATCAGTCCATGGGACGGGTAGACTACTTACAAGGTGGCCAGACTCCCTCAGAGCAGGGATACCAATGGTCCAAGGTGAAAGCTGCGAAGCTTCTTACAACCTTGGCCCAGAAGTCAGATAGCATTGGTTCTACTGAATTCTCTTAGTGACAGATGAGTCACAGAATGAGCCAGACTACAAGGAAAGTGACTGCACAAGGACATAAGTAATGGGAGATGGGGTTCTTTTGAATGTCTTTGGAGATGAGCTACCACACCAATGAATTATTTTGAATTTTTGTTTCTTACCACTAATTAACCCTAATTCCTCCAGTTCTGTACCTTGTACTGGGGAATCCGAGATAACATTTCTCAGATTTGCAATTTTATGGATCTGTATTAAAATTAAAATATCGATTACCTACATTGGGGCTATCAACTTTTTATTTTTCAAGTGATGATAATATATATGCTATTATTATCATCATCACTTAATGAAGAAAAGGAGATTTAACATAAAATGTAGGAAGGACCTGAACTCATAATCAAGAATAATTTATTTCCTTTAAGAACAATTGATTTCTTTTAAGTGACAAAAATAATTATCTGGAAAACACTTTTTTACTTTGCCCAGAGCAGTGAACATTTTCTCAAATTGGCAGAAGTCCACCGAAGGGCTTTTTCTAGGAGGGACATGCCAGCATGCGGGGCGCACACAGGTTGCCAGAGATATTCCGAGAAAGGTGCAAGGACAGCCAAGGTCTAGGAAGCCCTCACGGAGGAGACAGGGGCGTGGGCAGAGGCAGGAGCTCAGTAAGGGGCACGGGATAAAGGAGGTCACTGCAAGGAAAAAAGACAAACACTCGTGCAAGGCTTGCTGATGCTAAGAGTTTTCAACGTGGCATTTCATTCCATCTTTATGGCAGTATTGTGGAAGGAGAGTATATGCTCCATTTAAAGATGGAGACATGCAGAAAGACTGAGTAACTTGCTCCAGGTCCCCACACTGGTAAGTAGCTGAATCAGGACTTGGACTATGTCTGGGGTGAGGCCAAGCATTATCCACTGCATCATGGGGACTTGGAAGTGAGTTAAGCACCCAAGCATTACTTGAATAGAATCCGATGTACATTAATTGAGCATCCAGTGTGTTCTAGGAACAGAGGATACAATGTTGAGAGACACAAACCATTTACCTCCAGGGAATTTATAGTCAAGCAGTGGAGACAGAAAGTCAATGAGCAATTACAAGGCATTGTGATGAGTAGCTTTGGGGCAGGTGGGTCAGCATAGAGGATTCTTCTGGAGCTAATGAGGGACCCCTAGTTCAGGAGTCAAGAAAGGCTTCCCAGAGGAAAAAAACACAGACATTAGCTGAGTGAAAGAGGAGTGTGTTTGATGGAAGTGTGGGGGTCGTAGGAAGGGTTTTTCTTGGAAACTCGGGGAAACCTGGAAGTAGAGGTACAAGATACCTTTGAGGAACTGCGTGCCATTCATCAGGGCTGGAGTCAGTGTGCCAGAGTCTGGCTGGTGGCTGGCGGGAAGTGGAAAGTCAGGCAGGGACCAGCTGGGACAGGCTCCGGAACCATCATGGTTATCCATTCTGTCTAATGCAAAAAGTGGCCAGTGTGCTGCCGTGCGTGCTTCTGCTGCTAGGACTCCTTTTGGCAGCCCATAAGGCACTGATGGATGCCAAAAATCATATTTCTCAGCCTTTGTCACCTTGCTATATATTTCCCACATGTGCTTAAGGGAAGGTATGAATCACCAGAATCATTAATAAGCCCATAATGTAAGTATTCTTGAGGGATTCTGAGGAAAGCTGGTCATCCTTATTTCTCTGTCTCAGATTTTTGGAGAAACATTTTAATGGTGGTATGACCTTTAATAAAATATACTCTGTATTTCTAGATCCCAGTAAGTTACTGTTTCTCTTAAGTATTAGGGGTGGGGAAGACTTAACAGTATAGTAGAAAACACATAAATATCATGTTTTAATTTTTTCTTCATGTAAGTTTTATTCCTGCTAGCAAAGTTTTTTTTCCCCCCAGTTGTGCCTATGGAAATTAAGGAGGATTTATTAGCAATAAAAATTTTCCAAGTTATCTTCCTTCTGGGTCTGATGTAGTTCCCAGAGCTCTTCTCAGGCTATAAAAGGACCAGGTTCTTCAAAATCCCTGGTTCTTAATCATCACTAGCTCATCAACATCACCTCTCTTTATTCCTTTTCTCTCTTCCTCAGAACAGTGATGCTAATCTAAAAAATAAAATCAGGATGTATTTTCACGTAAGTTTCCAAGTAGAGAAAACTGAGCCTACTTTACTAGGTGGCGTGTCCAACTTGAAAGTCTGAGGACTTCATTTGTGTGCTAGCCAGGACTCTTGGCGGGTTGCAGGCAACAGAAATCAACTCAACCAGCTTGAGCACAAAAGGAGCGTTTCCTGCCACCAGCATCCAGGGCACCCCGCGTCAGGCCCGGCTGGTCCAGGCATTCAAATGACATCATGGAGCTTCTTTTCCCATCTCTCGGGTCCACTTTGCTCTGTGTTAGCTTCAGTCTTAGCAGGTTCTTACGACGTGGCAGCTGTTTGAGGGCCCGAGGATGCAATGTTCTGGCTGGCCAGGTCACAGGGCATACAAAGATAATATTGGTTCCACGGAAAAGCCAGGTTTTGTTACAAAATGAAGGGGGATGGACATGAGAGAGGCCAAAATGACAGATTTGCCCTCACAATTACTTTTCTTCGTAGTTGTAGGGTTGATGATACTGAAAACAGGAGAAGCATTATCTCATTTTACAGACTTGGAAAGCATATGTAGCCATTGTCTTTTTGACGTCCCAGGATTACAACTTCTGTGACATATAAACTTTGAAACTCACATGAGGAGTTTTATACTTTTCACAGGGTTTTTTTTTCCCCTCTAAACAGAATAAGGTTATTTTTTTTTAAAAAATGACTTTGTCTCTTCTTCTTCAGCTCTATTGCAAACATTTTCATAAGGATGAAACAGTTCTGATTTAGAGAAGACAAGAATCTGATAAGTCTTAAATTTTCAGCCCTGATGTCATTTTCTTTGTAGCTTTTTCTGTGCCTAAAAGGAATCCATTTGCTTCATTAAATGCGTCCATAAAGAACACGAGAGCATTTTCTGGTTGGTGCCTCTGAGGCTCGGCAGGACATCCATCAGGACCTGGGGTTTGCCAGCACAGCGGTCCGTAATGGTTCGTTTTACCTGTCTTGGGCAACAGGAACATTTTTCTGCCATCGTCACTAATTGAAAGACACTGAACACTTCTAACAAAATGCTGGCAGATTAAGCAGTATAAAGGGCAAGTGGGATTCTTCTTATTAAAAACAATACAGCTCTCTCATTCTATCCTCTGACTTTATAGAATTCCTGTCTGACCTATGGAAAACATAATTGATGAGGTGAGGTCTTCACTTACAGGACGCAAATAGCTTCCCCCTTTGGCAGTTCCCCAAATGCAGGTGATTTTGAATCATTTGCCTTGGCCTGTTGTGCCCATTAACATTTTCCTCAGCTCCTGTGTCTTTGTAGCAAGCCCCTGAATGCTCCGCTCACTTCTTCCTCAAACAGACTTGCCTTTGAAGATGTGATTCCAGTTCCCTGACTGAATGCCTTTGGTCCTGTTCTTTTTAGGTAAAACGAAAATAGCTAATTAGCAGCTCTCTTCTTCGTGATCTCAGCACTTTCCATATGGGTTATGGAAGGGATTCAGAATTATTATTATTATTATTATTATTTCTGAGGTAATTATCCAAGTGGATTACAGAAGACTTTCAAAAATTAAAAAAAAAAAAAACAATCTCTCCTTGTTTATTACCAACGAGTGTTCAGACGCCATCTGGAGCCTTGAGAGATGAATCAAGAGCAATTGGCTGCAGTGATTGGCCGCAGTGATTGGCCACCAGCACTGATAATGACATCACCTACAGCACACGGACAGAGGAAATTACCTGTAGGAAGAGGAGGCTGGTTTCCACCTTGACCTTCGGCGCACAGCTCCTCAAGCAGAGAGTGAGAAAACAGGGATGTAAAAACACCTGGGTAGTGTGCCAGGTCTTGTCGATGGATCCACAGCTCCAGGGCTGGCTCCTCATACCAGATCACCACGCAGAGTCTAAAAACAGTGCCTGTTTGCTCTGAGCTTGCTGGCTCCAAGGCGCTGTATAGTGTATTATACAATCTCATTGAATTTTTTAATGTCACAACGACCATTATCAGGCATGACTATTATCTCCATTTTATATAGGACAGACTGAGCCTAACAGATGTTAAGTAGCTTGTTGGAGTTCACACTGCTGTTAGGGTGTGACGTTTGAATTCAGACCCATTTCATGTCAAACTCTGTTTTTATCCATCTGACCTGCCATTTCTAAGATGCTACTGGTAGATGGAACCATAAGAAGACCAGAGAAAAGTCTTGGGATTTTTTTTTTTTGCTCCACTTATTTTCCCTTCATCAGGGACAGTGCCAGTCCCGAGGGGGCCTCAGATGGGTGAGCACAGACTAAAGAAACTGTACAACAGTATTTATGGGGTAATCACCCATGTCATGTGCCATCATTGGATCCTCCCACCTGCCCGCTAAGGAAGGAGGGGGTTTCATTAGGTGCCTCACCACCACCACCCTGTCCACTGTCCACAGGGTGAGACTGAGTGTGAGTGGGGCCGGCTACCATGTCCCTGGTGGGGAGATAACACCAGGAGCTATGGGGAAAAATAAGAATATTGACATTTAGAACTCTGAGCAAAGCTGGGATTGCAGTGCCTCACTTGTTTTGTTATTTTTAAGTCAACTTTGCTGAGGTATAATTTACTGACGATGAACTACATCCATTAATAGTATATGATTTGAGGAGTTATGATAGATGTCTACTCCGTGAAACCACCGCCTAAGTCAGGACACAGTATTTCTATCATCCCCAGCAGGATCCTCGTACCCCTTGGCAATCATCTCCATCTTCTGTCTTTATCAGAGGCAGCCAGCCATCTGCCTTTTGTCATGTAGAGTAATTCGCATTTTTTAGACTTTTATGTGAATGGAGTAATACACTATATGCTCTTTTGTATCTAGTTTCTTTCACTCAGAATAGTGATTTTGAGTTCACTCATCATCAATCTACCTATATTATCTATCTAGAAAATTGTATATGATTATTCATAGAATCACATGATTCTATGAATCATTGATTATTCATAAATATATATGAAAAATCATATATGTGATTATTCCTTTTTACAGATTAGTATTCCATTGATTGGATGTACCATATTTGTCTGTCTATTATTTATCTACTGAAGGACATTTGGGTTGTTTCCAGTACTTGGCAAGGCTGCGACGAACGTTCACTTTTATGTCTTCGTTTTTATTTCTCTGGGGGTAGGTATCTACTGTGGAACGGCTGAGACCTATAGTTGATTTATATCTAACTTCTTTAAGAAATTGCCAAATTTTTTGCGAAGCGATTGCATAATTTTCTATTCCCATTAGCAGTGTATGAGACTTTCAGTTGCTCCACATTCTCATCAGCACTCTTTATTTTCTGTCTTTTCTATTTTAGACATTCTAATGGGCGTCTCATTGGTGTTTCAATGTGTAGTTTCTTGATCGATGATATTGAGCATCTTTTAAGATGATTATTTACAGTTCTTATATCTTCTTTGTGAAGTATTTTTTCAAATCATTTGCACATTTTAGCTTGCTTATCTGCTTATTATTGAGTCGTAAGAACTTATTATATATTCTAAATACAATTCTGTTGTCAGCTAAATGTCTTTGAATGATTTACCATTTTGTGTCTTGCCTTTTCATTTTCTTAACAGTGTCGTTCAGGGAGCAAATCTTTTAATTTTGATAAAATCCAATCGCCAATTTTCTAATTTTATGGTCAGATTAGTTCATTTACTGTAGCACATTTACCTTCTCATCAACCTTATATGACAGGGTAATTGTCTGCATTTCTCAGGTGATTAAATTCAATCACATGGAGATTATGTGAGTTGCCTCAAATATCTGTCTGTAAGAGTGCGAACCTCAAGCCACCGATGGGTGTGAAGTCAGAGGAGTGCAGCCTGGGCTCATTAGTGGGAGAACAGGATCAAGAGCCAGAGCAGTCTGTGTGTGCAGTTATGAGAAGCAGAAAGTAGGGCAGCGGAGTGGATTCTGTCACAGGGACGATGACTCATTTCCTGAGAGTCTGATTCGAGGACCCAGTCAGCCCTTCTTTTTGATCTGAGACTTTTCCAGGCTAGAGGACCCTGTGTTTTATGTCTGATGCCTGACGTAGTTATCACAAGGACCAAGGTGAGCACTGGGTCTCCTCACTTCTGGTCCAGGGCTCTGTCCGCACCTCTGGGACAAAGCCCTGTCATAGCAAAACACAGAGTCATCATGGTTTCAGACAGAAAAATGTCTGATAAGCTGAGATAGTAAAACAAAGCTGTCACATTCTTCTTAAAGATAACACAAGTGGTGCACAATTTTTTTTGTTTGAAATATTAATGGCCAAGTAGTTTCCTGATTCCACAAAGAGTCGCAAAGGATGGGACAGTCATTGCCTCACTTCACCCTCCCACCACTCTCTTCAGAGGAAAGTTCGGGCCAACCTCCCTCTCCTCCTCATTGCCTGCTGTGCAGGTAGGCGCCCTTCATCACCATCCATTACTTCTTCCTAACTGCATCCCACCTTTGCTCTTCCTCATTTCTGGCCAACTCTACCACACTCAGATCTCACTGGGCAGACATGAGTTCTGTATTCCTCTTGCCTCCCGCTACCTTTGAATTACCACAGCTCGGCAGCACTGCCAGCCTGTCCTTCACCTGAAGGTATGACGAAGAACACTACAACTACCACCGCTGTCGACTTTAAATGGGAATTAGAATTCCTTTCCTCTCCATTTTCATGCTTCACTTTAATTCAGTCAAACTGTTCACTGCAATCTTCTGTTTTTCAGAGAGTATAACAGTGGTCCTGCTTGCTTAAGTACCTTTCATTTTTCATGGCAGCCTCTCTCCCTCCGTCTTTCTCCCCGCCCTGCTTTTGTGGCTAACCCCGGCCATAGGGAAGGGCATAATGTGCTTTCATGACTCTGGTGCCCGTTCAAGCAATAGGAAATGGGAAAGTCACTTACCCGGCTAATGAAATGCACTGCAGTGGTCTGGGGACCTTCGACTCCTGAGATCTCTTACCAGAGTAATGTGTATCTCCAGGAGAGCTGCCCTGGAACCCAGATGAAAGACTGAAATTTAAACTGTATGCTATCTCTGAAAATGTGAGGGAGTAGTGGTAGCTATGTATATGTTACATATTGTCGAGTCAGCCACTTCCGGCCACCCTGTGAAGGAGTGATGCCCATGTTGTCCTGTCCTCAACAGCCCAGCCTAGCTCTTGTGCAGTCCCCGCCTATGGCTTCTTTTATGGAGTCAATCCAGTGTCTACAGAAGCGCAGACAGAGTAGCCAGTAAACTCCTTGAGATAAATAGTCCCATAAGCTGTTTGAATAAACCAAACGCACAAGTCCACCAAAATGGTAGGTCTAAGCCAGCGTGAACATTACAGGTTTCCTTTATTTGACAAAATATTCTGTTGGTTTATTGGGGTGGGGGGAGATGGGACAAAGATCTTTTGGGTCTAGTTCTTGCAGAGCTTGTAGAACAAAAGGAGTGTTTGGTGGGTTTACTGGTTTTTCTTAGTTTGCCTCCACAGATATATCTTGCTCTTTTCTCCCCTGCTCTTTGTCCCAGGAAGGCTAACCCCCGTGCATTGCGTGGCCCGGGTTCTTTTGCTCTCTAGTCTCTGGTTGGGTTGGATCCATAGGAGATGCTGACAGGAGACCGGAGGTGGTGGTGGAGGTGACAGTGGTCTTTTGCAGCCCTTAGAGCTACCAGCCAGCCCCTCCTCCACTGCCTCAGCTCTTCCAGGTCTGGTAATACCTTTTCCAGTCTGTGCCCTTCAAGCCTATGGGTTACAATGGAGTCCCACTGTCTGGCTCTAATTGTTTTCTATAGTCCTGTCTATACCCACATAACTGTCTGATTATTTTTAACTAAACTTGTTGTGGTGATGGTTTTTGGCATTTGTTTCCTTAAAATGATTCAGCATGATAGAGTTTTCTTGCCAGAAACTTTCTCTTTCTTGATAGGTTGATTTTTATCTCAGTGTGATTACTTAGCAAGCTACAAATGTTTACTCCTAAGGGTATCCAAAGTATGTTTGAGCAAATAAGAGTATGCACAAATTATATAACAGGCATAAATTAAATAATCACAACTGATTTCCGTTGACACTCATCCCCTTATCTGCCTGGCCTCTTTAGATATTTGAATTGATAACGTGCTATGTTGCACCACTGGCTTTGAAAATTCCCAGTAAAGACCCATGTGAGGCATTTAACAAAATGCTCGAAACAGGTTTCATTTCCCTTTAGAAAGCCTTTTGCTGCAGGTGAGCTAGTGTTCGGAGTACCTCCTCTTCTCAGTGCCTGGCAGGCAGGATGCAACGCCCCTCCCCTTCTCCCTCCCCAGAAAGTAATTCTGAGACCTGGGCAATGAGACCACTGTAGAGATTGCTTCTACAGCTCACTTACTCATTAAGGGCTGAATCAGTACATTAAAATATCCTCTTAACTTTTTTCCAGGATTAGCAAAAATATTGCAGTCCCTTACAATGGTGGGGGGGGGAAGACCTTAAACTACTGGGTTGGAAAACCAACCCAATTTGCTTTTTTACATTTTACCTTGTTGTAGGTGAAATGAAGCTAACTAGCTTTTCTATTTTCCAACTCTCCTGTAACACCTTTTTTTTTTTACCATAAAGATGTTTGCTTGCAGTAAATTACATACTTGAAAATGATGTCAGTTCTTTTAGGGTGATTATTGCGACCTTTGCTAATTTTCCTGAGAGTTTTTTTCTTCTTCTTCTTTCTCCCCTCTTTTTGAGGGGTTCCCTATTCAGTGGAATTCCTCTTCTGGATCTATTTTGTGTACTCTGGTAGGCTCATCTGCAAAACATAAAATACTATCAACTATAAAAGGACACATTGGAAATGTTAATACTTATAAATGCTTAGACATAGGGTCTTCATTATCGGTCTTCTGAGGCTGGCTTGATGATTAAGTCTGTTAGGGTCACTGTTAAATTCATAGTACAGTAATAATAGTAATTAAAACAAAATAATAGCTACCTACGTTGAGCATTGACTATGTGCCAGTAAATATGCTGAACGATTTACATGCCGTATTAGATTTCCCCCTTGCAAGAACCCTTCAGTGTAGTTACAGTAGTTGTCCCAGTGCTCACACAGTTGGAAGGGACAGAATCAGCATCCAAGCCCAGGTCTGCCTGATTCCCCAGTCCCAGTTCTCAATGACCACACTTTTCTGTCTCCAACTCTCAGATACAACCATGCCCTAAAATGTGGCAACTGACTGGTGATAAGACTGCCCCTTCCTCCTTCCCTCTCTGTATAGTTTATTCCCCAAAGTTTCTGATGTGTCATGCCAGGATGCTAGTTTACTGAAAGAGATGTTTTAGAGGCCATTTCCTCTTGTTTTGCCAAGACAGAAGGATGTGGGGAGAAGGATTTGATAGATGGCAATGGAATCACACAGACAGAGGTTGCTATGAAGCGGTCTCCTAATTTCAGCTTTTCTGAACCAGTTTTGTAATTTTTTAGACATTGATTGCCAATCAAGCCACAGCTAATGGTAATTTTTAAAACATCCTTTAAACAATCATGATGTCTACACTATATAGCTGAAACATACAGAAAGGGTGTTTCTAATTACGAGCCAGTGACCGTCAGGTCTGAAGATACAAATATGAAGAGGACATTGTCTCATGCCCTGAGTGGGTTCACTTGCCAGCCATGCAGACATAATATAATTTGACAAGTTCCACAAGACATCTCGGGAAATTCTATATTAGTGGTTGCAAATATTCTCAAGCAGTGAACATGCACAAACCAGGGTAATTTATTTTGCTTAGGCATGGACTGAATTGCTCAGACTCGGGTTGATATGAAAAGAGAAACAGGTCCCTAACCTAGTCAGCGAGCAGTGCTGACATCTCAGTGCCTGTGTCTCATCATAGCCCTAATGCTCACGACCCACGTTAAGGGATAAAAAATTTATATTTTAAGAGCAATCCAACAGCAGTGGTTGTGACAAATGTGAGGAGAAAGCAGAGCAGTCTAATAAAATGCTGGATCTTTGCTGAATGTAGAAATGTTGGATAATTTAAGAAGTAACATGTTACATTCCTTTATGGGTTTGGATAGATGATAGGAAAGTGCCACATGCTTTATATAACTGACTTTCAAACTTTCTTTGTCCACAACCTACGTAAAAGCACAACTTTTGTTCACACTCTGGTAAACACACAAATAAATGGAACAAAATTTCAATAATACAATACTTACCTTTACTGTAGATCATATTCTCTAGTTTCCAAATCCTTTCTCCTTTCTATTTCTCTTTTTAATGCTGATTGTGAACCACTTAATTGACTTTATGACACCATTGATGGTTTGTAACCCCCAGTTTGAAAAAACTGCTCTATATTATTATAATAATATGAATGAATGGGCAAGTAAGTAAGTCAGTAGATGAAGCTGCTTTAGCTGGTTATCCAGCTAGAATTTATCTTAGTAGTGTTATATATTACTTCAACCCAGTATTTATAGAATCATTAGGGTCTTATCAGGTCACTTAAATTTGTCATTTATTCTCCACTGAATTTTATGGGAGGAATTATATAATATGGTAATGCTTGTGAATACAGGGCTTTGCAGACCTCTCAGGAGAAAGTCAGGTATAAGCTCTATAAATAAAATGGCTGAAGAATATAAATGAGGGAAAGACATGTTTGAGTAAGTGCTGGGAGAGAATAACATGGTATACGACTGTGAAGGATGAGTGGAGTGTGGCGGACACAGAGAAGCACAGTTTGGATTGGACGGGTGTGATCTGGTCGGGGGAACAGTGAGGAGTAGGTTGTATCTAAGAAGCATACAGGAACTAGGTAAAGGAGACTGAGATACATCAGGCAGCAAAATCAGGGCCTAGTCACTCCATTTACGTGATGAAAGTTGATGATCCCTTCCATTGAACAAGTGACAGTTGTCCAACTTTCATAGGCATAGATTATTTTATTACCGTTGGATAGATCAGCTTCCTAAAGTTTTTTTTTGGGGGGTCTTAGGTGGAACTCAGGATGAGAAATAAATAAAATTTATAAGATTATTTCTGTCCTAGACTATAAACTCCATAAGGCAGTAGGGACCTTACAGTTTGATTCATTCATATTTCTTAGCATCTAAAACAGGGTCTGGAGCATAGTAAGTACTAGAGATACGTTTATATAAATAAATCACTGAGTGAATGGATAAAGGGACACACAGGTGTCCTTGGTGATAATCACCTGAACTCAACTTGTCCAAGATCCCTTGTCCTCTAATGTAATTACTTAGAGAGTTTGCTTTTATTCTAATTCTAATAACATTCTAAATTCAGTGCTCTCTTTCTGTCTTCCTGGATAATCTATTCTCAGTTTCATAAGCATTCTTTATAATATCCCACCTTTGTTGATCCTGTTCTCTTTACTTAGAATGTCTCTCTAGCCTATCTTTTTTTCCCTTTTTTAAAAATATTTTATTGATTATGCTATTACAGTTGTCCCATTTCCCCCCCTTTATTTCCTCCACCCTGCGCACCCCCTCCCACCCGCATTCCCCCTCTTTAGTTCATGTCCATGGGTCATATATATAAGTTCTTTGGCTTCTACATTTCCTATACTATTCTTAACCTACCTCTGTCTATTTTCTACCTACCATTTATGCTTCTTATTCCTTGTACCTTTTCCCCCTCTCTCCCCACCCACTCCCCT
>VMDR010014355.1:0-23670 GCA_007922815.1 Macrotus californicus | reverse complement strand
CATCACTATATTAAGATACTATACACTTATATTAGTATTCTGAATGTAGTCAGATCTAGGGTCTTACAATATTCTGACTTATCTCCACAGTCAGGGGACGAAACCCAGCTGTGTAAAAGGGGAGACAGAAGGTTATTGGTAATTGGCAAAGTACATGGTATCCTTAGAGCTAGGGGGCTTAAGGAGTACTATTGCAAATTACCCCTAAGGTTCTGATTCTGCAAAAGCAATTTTTGTTTATCAGTTTTTATTAAAATGAAATATTGCTCTGTACCCTACATGAGATATGCAACTTTTATTGTAGTGTTAATATCAAAATGAAATTATATAATTTGAATTCTGAATTTTTTTACTCATGGGAATGTTTCCACTTTCTTTTTTTTACTTTTAGTCACATCAGTACGATCCCTAAAAGTCATTTCTCAGCAATTATATAGTCAACTGATGTAACAATGGTCCTAATATTGGGGCGAAGACTAAACAGAGAGGATCTCGGGGTGCGTGATTCCCCAGCAACGAAGCGTAAAGTTTTTGAAATGGACCCGAAATCTCTGACAGGCCATGAGTTTTTTGACTTCTCTTCAGGATCATCCCATGCTGAAAATATACTCCAAATATTTAATGAATTCCGAGACAGCCGCTTATTCACAGATGTTATCATTTGTGTGGAAGGAAAAGAATTTCCTTGCCACAGAGCCGTCCTCTCGGCCTGCAGTAGCTACTTCAGAGCTATGTTCTGTAACGACCACAGGGAAAGCCGAGAAATGTTGGTTGAAATCAACGGTATTTTAGCTGAAGCTATGGAGTGCTTTTTGCAGTATGTTTATACTGGAAAGGTGAAGATCACTACAGAAAATGTGCAATATCTCTTTGAAACATCAAGCCTCTTTCAGATCAGTGTTCTCCGTGACGCATGTGCCAAGTTCTTGGAGGAGCAACTTGATCCTTGTAATTGCTTAGGAATCCAGCGCTTTGCTGATACCCATTCACTCAAAACGCTCTTCACAAAATGCAAGAATTTTGCATTACAGACTTTCGAGGATGTGTCCCAACATGAAGAGTTTCTCGAGCTTGACAAAGATGAACTGATTGACTATATCTGTAGTGACGAACTTGTTATTAGTAAAGAGGAGATGGTTTTTGAAGCCGTCATGCGTTGGGTCTACCACGCTGTTGACCTGAGGAGACCACTGTTACATGAGCTCCTGACACATGTGAGACTCCCTCTGTTGCATCCCAACTACTTTGTTCAAACAGTTGAGGTGGACCAGTTGATCCAGAATTCTCCGGAATGCTATCAGTTGTTGCATGAAGCGAGACGGTACCACATACTTGGGAATGAAATGATGTCCCCAAGGACTAGGCCCCGAAGGTGAGAAGACTTTAAAACTTACCTACAATATAATTAACAAAACCTTTCGTTTTTTAAGTACTTTTAAACACCTGAAGGTAATTTCAGTGTAGTTATTTATATGTACTATCTACATGTAGATTTGTATAATTTAAGATTTGTTTTAGATTATGTAAATCATTAGAATGTGTCTCCCAGTGAAGACTAGATTCAACAATAGCATGGTTTGTTATTCTGAGCTGTCAGAGGTTGTTGCAAAAGGTCTTTGCAACTGCACGTGTCTCAACATATTTCTGCTGATTTTCCATAACTTTCATAGGGTCCCAAGGCATTCCATTTTTCTTTTCAGAGGGTCTTTGGATATGAAGGAGCTAAAAACTTTAGTAGACTCTTAGCAGGCAGCATGAAATACAGAGATGCACAGTAACGTAAATCAGATATGAAACCCAGGCTTCAGATTTTCTCATTGCCATAGTCACTATATTTAATGTCAGTCTCAATTTAAAAATTTTTTCAGATTACAAAATTATATCATCATTATATAGAATTTGGAAAATTTATGTTAAGGGGTAGGAATGCAATTAAAGTATGTACTATTATTTTGTGACTTCTTACAGTTGGTTACTTCTGTAAAACACCTATAGATTTTTAACTCATGAACTATAAAAAAAATAATCTCCAGGCCTTAATAATAGAAGGAATGATATTACACAGTCAGCCCTCCATATCTGCGAGTGAGAAACTCACCTCAGGTCGAAAATATGTGGGGCTGAGAAAATCCCAAAAAGCTCCAAAGAGCAAAACTTAAATTTGCCGCACTCCGAGCACTCTAGCAAATCCACAAGAATGAAGTGACACGTAGGCATATGCTGTTGGTGCACTATATGCAGATGTAGGTTATATGCACATACTACACATTTTATATAAGGAACTTGAGTATCCATGGATCTTGCTATCCACGGGTCCTGGAACCACTCCCTCATGAATTCCCACATGTACTTTACTCTGAATAAGCACGGAATGGCTATTGTGAGAAGTAGACAGTAAAGACTCTTTTTAATAACTTTTCTAACAAAGCTCTGGTTGGGTTTTTTAATTATGATAACATAATTAAAACACATAAAATTTACCTTCATATTTAAGTGTACAGCTCAGTATTGTTAAATATATTTACTTTGTGCCCTGGCCAGGTAGCTCAGCTGCTTGGAGCATCATCCAGTGCACCAAAAGGTTGCAGGTTTGATCCCTGGTCAGGGGCGCATATGGGAGGCAACAAATCGATCTCTCTCTCTCTCTCTCTCTCTCTCTCTTCCTCTCTCTTTCTCCCCCCAGCCCGCCTCCGCCTCTCCCTCCCCTCCTTCCTTTCTCTCTAAAATCAATAAACATATCCTCAGGTGAAGACTTAAAAAAGAAAATACATATGTATATTCACATTGTTGTGAAACTAGTGTTTATTTTTATTTTCCTATACCATCTCCACCTTTCCTATGACTTTACTATAGTGTAGCTCTCAAACCACGTGTTTTGTTTTGATATTTTATTTATTTTTTAAAATTTTACTTTTAAATTACAGTTTACATTCAGTACTATTTTGTCTGTTTCAGGTATGCAGCAAAGTGGCTGGATAATTATATACTTTGCAAAGTGTCCCTCCTGCCCCCCGTGTTCCCAGTACCCACCTGACATCACGCACAATATTATGACACATAATATCATACATAATATTATGACAGTATTACTGACTGCATTCCCTGCGCTGTACCCTATGCCTCAGCCCCGTTCTGTAACTACCAGCTCGTACTTCTTAACCCCTTCACCTCTTGCCCAGTCCTCCAGCTCCCCTCCCCAGCAGCCATGAGTCTGTTCTCTTTACCTGTGAGTCTGTTTGAGTTTTGTTTGTCAAACCACATCTTTAACTTTGATTTTGATTGTCATTGTTTTAGAATGTGATTAAAATTCAGCATATAGTGAGACAGCATGTCTAAAATCTGTAACTACATGTTTGGGTATAGCAAAATTTAATCTGTTCCCTTGTTTGTAAAATGAAAATGATGATAAAATGGTGCTTGCTTTACAGGTTTTGTCATTAAGTCTGTTAAATGCAGTAATCCTTAAGGCATTCAGCACAGAAAGTACTTAAAAACCATTAGCTGTTATTATTTATGTAGTATAGTGTGAGTCTGACCCATTTTAAGAAAACTATAGTACTTGACAGTCTGAACTTTTTATAAACTAGATATAATATGGGGTAACTTATTATAAAAAATTACTGTAATATTTCTTATATTATGGTTAGAGTATATCTTTTTCTTTAAAGTCAGCTAACTTATGTCAGTTGTATCTCAGTAAAACTGGAAAAAATCAGCTGACTTTAGTTTTAAAATGTATTTTTTTTAAGATTTTATTTATTTATTTTTAGATTGAAGGGAAGGGAAGGAGAAAGAGAGGGAGAGAAACATCTTGTGTGCCCCCAACTGGGGACCTGGTCTACAACCAGGCATGTGCCCTGACTGCGTATTGAACTGACGACCTTAGGTTTGCAGGCCAGTGCTCAATCCACCGAGCCACACCAGCCAGGGCTTAAAATGTATTTTATAGAAAATATAAATATTTTACTCTTAGTCATTTCACAAAGGAAAAAAATAGTTTTATTCTATAAATGTACAATTTTTTTTAATGTACTGTTCTTTTTTTTTTTAAAGGACTGTTAAGAGACTTGGACTGAGTTTATTAAGTATGTGGATAGACCAAGGTTCTTAAATATATTAAGAAAGCTAAACAGCTTTGAGGCTGTTCCACAACCTTTCTGGATACACAGTGTCCCTCCAAGGAAAATCACACATTTTTCCAAACAGAGTCCCTCTGTAGCAGAAGAAAGTTTGGGGACCAAATAGGGCTAATAATACCTATCCTGCATATCTCATTGGATTAGAATAGGGACCAAGGAATGTATGTTGTAAAATCAAAATACTGTCATTTATTATTAATATTGTTTAAATGTCATTTTCATCAGGTCACTTATAAAAATGTGACCTGAATGAAATCAAATTGCAGCCTAAGGGTTAATTAGGTTAGGTAATAAATACTTTTGATTCACTTAACTATTTGATTTATAAAAATTCACTTCCAATTTTTAAGGGAACCTATCCATTTTATACAGTGAAACACACCTGTATGTAAGATTGCCGTATCACCTTTCTTTAGGAGCCATGTAGGAAAAAAATGAAATTATGATTATATTTGATTTACAGATGATTATAAATGTAATAGCAGATATTTATTTTATGTAGGCATTATGTGAGGAATGTAAGAGGAATATTTTATTTTATAACTCTGCAATCAACTTCTGTCCATTATTATTATTATTATTATTATTATTATTTTGTCTTCCACTCATTTGTTACTGCATGTCAATACCAATCACTAGGAATCTGAACAATGTGTATTATTTGTACAGGTTCTCATCTTTCTGAGAAACTCCAGACAGGGAGTGGCGTCTCCGCTTCTTCTACTGCAGCTCACTCCTCTGACGCCTGCTCCCGTCGCCCTCCTGAAACTCCTCTCAGTCAGGCCACCACTGACCTGCTGCTTGTCACTTGTTAGACACTTCTTTGCAGTCTTCATCCAGCTCGATCTCTCTTCAGGATCTGACATTACCAATTGCTTTAGTCCCTCCTGAATCTCCTCCTGTAGCCTGTGGGGACCGTCTTCCTCGTGGTCATCTTACTTCTCTAACTGCTCTTTTCCAGTTTGACGGTTCTGTGCCTAGTCCTGGAAGTGGTGCTGGTCCCCTTGGTTCACATCTCTTTGTCTCGCTTTGTGCCCTTCCCTAGGCGATCTCATCTGTTCTCACGGTTCTCATTACCACGCAGGCTATCGACTACCAAACCTGTTCTCTCCGGCCCAGACTTTCTCTTCAGTCAGTCATCCATTCATGCAGACAGTGTTTCTTTTTTTAAGAAATTATATGTATGTATTTTTTTACTTGATGCACTGTTAAAAAATAACATAGGCAAAATAACATCACACTTAAAGTTTTAATAATTCTTTAATATTATCTAATACCCAGTTCATATTGCTATTTCCCCAACCTGTTCTCTCATGAACCTGGATCCAGTCTAGGACCACTTACTGCATCTGGTTATTTCCATGAAGTCTCTTTTATTTCAGAACAGTTTCTTCTTTGTGATTCTAACTTGTGACGGGCAAGTTGTCCAGAACCTTATTCCACCTTCATATTAGTTTCGTCGCTTCCTTGTGGTGCCACTGCTCTGTTTAGTTACTGTATTTTACCATTTATAATGTTTGCCCACATTTTTGGCCAAAACTTTCAGGAAAACATCTTTCATTTTCATTTTCTAATTTAATTTTTTATTTATATTTAGAAACAAAACCGATTGTTGTATTACAGGGTATTATTTTGCACATGGATATCATTATTGCTTTCTAGAGTTACACTTTTAACGCATAAGCATAAATAAAAGAATTTAAAACATAGATACGGATTTTTTACTAACCATGTATAATGCGCATCCTTATTTTTCCCTCAAAAAATTGGGCAAAAAGTGCACATTATACATGGCAAAATACAGTATGTTTCTGGAAACTGGAAGTCAGCTCTACAAGCTTCAGCTTAATGGAAACCAGTTAAATATTTTTGATCAGAGTTCATGCCATGTAATGTATCATATTAGGGGGCACAGGCTATCTGATTGTCTTACCGTTAGTGATGCAAAGATTAACTCCAGATTAGGGTGATGACAGCCAGTTTCCACCACTGCACAGTTCGGTTATACTGCCCATCAGCCAGTAGTTCTTTAGTATTTATCTTGTGCCGGGTGTCCTCCAGAGCTCAACCGATATACAAGGCAGGGAGCCCCCAAAATACGGAATTATCTTCTGAACGGTGGGCCCCTTGTAGTACAGGCTTCCCCTGCTAGGTGAGAGTTCTAGGAACCCATCTGTAACAGTGTACCGGCTGGCATTGTTGTAAGAGGCTGAGTTTGGCTTCAGTGAAATTTTTTTTTTGAAGACTTTCAGAGTGTTTGCCCATTTCACGATGGGTAATTTACAAGTGCACCTGCCCATACCACACTGAATGTTCAGCAGTTTTTCTCTGGATGGAAAAAGACCTCAAGGGGAAACGTTTTGCCAGTGAAAGAAGTGAAACGGCAGAAGCACTAAAAGGCATCAAAATCAAGAAGTTCAAAAACTGTTCTGAGCAGTGGGATAAAGTCTCGATAGGTGAACTGCATCCAATGGAGAGCACTTTGAAGGTGACTGAAGTTTATAAACATGGAAGAAAAATGCACAGTATTTTATAAATAAATTCCAGAGGTTTTTTGGGTCCCTCCTCGGATACCTATGTGTCTCCTAAATGACAGAGAAAGGCCAAAAATGCACCCAAGAGCATGAAAGTTTAGATAATCTGCACTGCCAGTTGCACTGCATGGAGAGAAAACAGCGGAGACCAATCACAGAAGGAAGAAAACTTAGGAACAACCGGCTGTATTTGTTAACATATTATGCAGCTTTAAATCTCTGCACCAACACATAATATTATTTTGAATAAACACCAAGTGTGGGCACCATGATGTGTTTAGAGTACTGGGCCTGGACTAGGGCCTGACTCTGCGCAGCTGGTCAACTCCATGACATAGGGCTAGGCACTCCAGCTTCGCTGTGTCCATCAGTCTTCTCATCTGAGAAGTGAGCATCCTACTGCCTGCCTCATAAGATTGTCGTGAGGGCTGGGGACAGCTTGTGACCGAATGCGTAACCTAGCATTGGACACAAAAAATGCTTAATAAAAATTATTGCTGGTTTTATGAAGAAAATAAAAATACACTTTATTCTATAGTTTTAGGAAATGTGATTTGAGAGACAAATGCTTGCTATCAAGTGGTTCATTTTAAGCATAAATTGTTCATATCTGTGGAGAAAAAAATCATTGCTCTTTGCCATACTCCATTGAGAAATAGATGGCTAAGATTTAATGAACTACTACTACCTCTTGCCTAATAATCAGTTACTGTATATTGAATATAGGAGTATGACTGCCATAGTGAGAACAGAGTTCAAGTTCTTATTAGAAAGCAGTTGAAAAAACTAAGGCAAAGGGTTTGTTTTTTGTTTTTTTTTTAAGAAATAGTGTTTTAATTGAAACAGACCATAGATACAGAGAACAGACTCATGGTTGCCAGAGGGAGGAAGCTGGGGGCTGGGTAAGAAAGACAAAGGGATTGAGTTCAGATTGGCAATCACAGAATAGCCACGGGGAGCGAGTACAGCACAGGGAATATAGTAAATAATATTGTAGTAACCATGCCTGGTGCCAGATGGGTACTAGGGGGGGCATTTTATGAAGTGTATGGTTATCTAACCACTGTGTTGTACACATGAAATTAATACAAAATAACATTAAACATTAAAAAAGAAATAATGTTTGGGGATTGATAAATGCCTCCATTCCTTATTTTACAGGTGATAAAACTGAGGCACAGTTAGTGAACCAACTTGCTCTCGTCACTAAGTTACTTAGTGGCAGAGCCAAGGCTAAAATTTTTTGTTCTAGTCTCTACTATATTATAGGATTCATGGTTTCCTGTTTTCATATGTGTTCATTCATTGCTCTTTTGAACTCAGATATTTTTACATAAAAATATATATTGTAATTCTCCCTTCGCCGGACCTTTGGTATATCAGTTGTCCCCGAACGATGCCTGTTACCAGATTCTTAACTCTTCTCAGAAATGTCCTTGGCATGTAGCCCTGGCCGTGTGGCTCGGTTGGTCGGCACCTCGTCTGGGACACCAAAAGTTTGCAGGTTGAGTCCCTGGTTGGGGCCACGTATGGGAGACAACAGATAGATGTTTCTCTCTCACATATCTCTTTCTTTCTCTCTCTCCTCCTCCACCAAAAAGAAATTAATAAACATGTCCTCAGGTGAGGAATTTAAAAAATATTCTTTGCACATAGAAGTGGCATTTGCGTGCGCCTGTGAGCACAAGCCTCCCCGTTTCTGTTTATGCGGGTAGTAGTGTACTACAGTTTTGCGCCTTGTTTTTATCGCTTGAAAGTATCTTGGAGATTGTTCTCCATCACTACATAAAAGACTAGTTTATTTAATTTTTACTTTTTTGTTACATCACTACATAAAAGACTAGTTTATTTTACTTTTTTGTTATGGATATTTTCAAATTCAGTTTTTAAAACTGTATAGTACCTCATTTATGGATATCATAATTTATTTGATTCATCTCCTAATGATGGACATTTAGGTTTGTTTCTACATTTTTGCCCTTGCAAAGAATGTTCAGTAAATATTCTTGTGCATATATCTGCATGCACTGGTCATTTTTAACTTGAATTACCAAAACTGGAATTGCTTAGTCATAAGACATGTGCATTTTTAATTTTGGTGGATACTGTACAAAATTATCTTCCAAGCTATGCTTTAACCAAAAATGTGGAAGTGTCTTATTTCTCCACTCCTTTGCCAACATATTATATCAGTTTTTGTAAATCTTTGCTACTCTGGAAAGTGAAAACCATATCCCATAATTTTAATTTGCATTTCTTTTTAACTGTCAACGATTGAGCATCTTTTCCTGAATTTGAAAACTGTATGTTGTTTTTCTGCAATCCACTGAGCTCTAATGTATCAAATATCTGATTAGGAGTCATTTAATCTAGCTCACCAGTTGAAGCATAAAAGGTTACACGTTGGCCTGGCACATTGTCTTGTAGAACCTAAGGGCAAACAGGCTCCTGAAAAGCCATCAGAAACCACTCTGTTACCTTTCTGTCCTCGTCGTGTCCACATTATTCTGACCGAACATGGCTACTCATGGGTTTTAGGTTTCTGTGTTACCAATACAGTCACTCAGAGAGACAGTCTCTCCCATCCTTGAGGAAAGATAATCTCTGTTTAAGCCAGACAATATTCTCTGGACAGGTAGCCTATGGCCATGGAAGCAGGATCATGTAGCAAAAATGTGATGACTGGAAGTCTAGTCGCATGCTAGGTTGAGTAGAAGACCCAGTGGCTATTAATAGTGAAGTGTGATTTTTTTTCCTTTGTTCTTTCTTAACTTGGGGGAAAGAAGAGGAGAGTAATTTATTTTCATTGGAGCAACTTTAGAGAATGAGATAAGCAAAAAATATCACCCATATTCCTGTTTCCAAAAGGTAACACTGTAACATTTGGCTTTGTTCTTCCCTTTTATTCTCTCTGAACTTGTTATTACTACTATTTATTTTACAGAGTTATAGTCCATTTCATAGTCTGCTTTTAGCATTCAATATGTGGTCAACATATTTCTATGACATGAAATCTACAGTATACCATAACCATTCTCCCACACTGGAGCTCTTCTGATTTTTTTACCGTTAAGTGAGATGAACATTTTTGTGACTATTTAAGCCCATCTGTGATTAGTTCCTAATAAGTTCTTAGATAAATGCTGATTTTTGAAAGTAAACATTTTGATTCTTTTGATCGGTACAGCCATTTCTTTTCCAATTTCAAATGGAAGGCCTGTGTCCTCACCAGGTTTAGGGAGCCTCACGGTCTATGGCAGGCATAACCTGTAAGGAGTCATTTATGTCGATGAATTGACCATGTGCAGTGATTCCTCCAGGCCCAAACACTTTTTCTGATACATTAAGAACAGATCAGACCACTAGGGACAGACTGAAGATTTACTTTGAGAGACAAGTGATTTATCTTCTAGCTTCTATATACAGGGTGGTGCAAAAGTGGGTTTACAATTGTGAGTATGCAAAACAGTTTATTGTATTATTATTTATTAATTATTGTATTACTTCCCATGTGAACAACTGTAAATCTACTCTTTGCCCACCCTGTATTTATGTGCAATAAGAAATGGAACTGTCAAACAGATTAGATATTTTAAGTGAACCCGTTCAGCATATTCTCTCACGATCGGCAAGTCACGACATGGGAGGCCAAGGTTTTCAAAGGCTGTTTGGAAAGGACAGAATACAAAGGGAGTTAGATGTTTAGAACAGGAATCTTTGGGCCTAGGATAGCCTGGGGAAGTCTCATTCACCATGAAAATATTCTTACCAAAGGACCAATAATGTTTGATTTAGCTAAGATTAAGATTCTCTTTTCCTTAGGCCAGCAATTTTCAAGTGGTGTGCCACAAGAATTTTTAAAACATACAATACCCATTTAGCCAGGGGCACTGACGTCTCCTCCCTTAGATTGTCAAAAATGACAACAGCCAACACAACAATAGCCATCCTATGTGAATGAATCAAAATTATACCTTTTTTGGTCAGATCAGCAAAAAATATACTTTTTGGGGTGCTGCAGAATTTTAGTAGTATGTGCCATGAGATGAGGGTTGGAAATTGCTGCCCTGGATGGCAAGTTGAATGGTCACAGGAAGTTTGCCTCTGATTATTACTTTCATGCATTCATTCATTCACCTTAATACTTCTAGGGACGACCAATCCCCTCTTTTGATGATATAGGTTTTTTTTAGATAAATTAATATGTTGTATTTGGTAACTGTCATGTCCTACAGATTTAAGAGCCATTCAGTCTCTTTAGGGCTTGAAGTCTCTCGTCTCTATTTTAGTCCATTATTTTTGGTTTGATGGTTTGGTTTCCAGGTATTTTTGAGCCTTGGAATGTTTGGTAGACTCCATCACTAACATCTCTCCCTTCACCCTTCCAAGTCCCCACTATATGGAAACAGACTACCTTTCCTGTTGTGTTTTTCCAGTGTGTTCAGTTACTCTCCCCATTCGCCAGGGTCACCTTCCAACCTCTCTTTGTTGATGACAGTTAGTTTGGCAGTTCACCTGTTTCTGGTGTATTCGACATTACTTATGTGTGGGTTTGTTATTATGGCCGGAAAGTCCTTTATGTCACCTTCTGAGATTCCTAACTGAACCTGGTAATTAATACACATCTTGTCATTTTGTTTTAGAACACCCTGTGGATTTATAATTATTTTACTTTTCACATAAATCAAAGAATGTGAACTTTTAATTTGACCTTTTTTAACTTTATGCTAAAAAATGATGATTTTGAAAAATATTTACCATTATAAAAAAAGGATAATTTGGTTGTCATACTTTCCCTAAGAATAAAGAGTGAGAATTAGTATTAAAGCAACAAATATTTGTTATTTCATCACAGCAGAAAATCAATCTCACTCAAAAGGATCAGTTAAATTAACATTCACACTAAATATAGATCTATGAATATCCAGAATTTTATTAATCCTCTACTATCACTTTGACTGTCTTTTTGTTCTAGTGTTCTAGTTGCCATTATCAGCTGGAATAACTTACTTTCTTTAGGACAATCAGCATAGCCTAAGTATCTTTCCAAGATCAAGAAATAAACATAACTTTTATTGGGTTGAGAGTCTCTAATGAGAATACCAGGCTTGTCTCTAAGTTAAAAGCCGCTTGGCTGTGAGTAGGACCTTCAGTACAGGTAAAGCTACCGCCAGTTTGCTGATCTTTTCAGATAAATACAAATTCCAGTAGACACTGAAACAATTCCATGCTTAGCAGGACTAAACGTTTCAGCCATTAGCTTTTTGTGCTGTATTCTCATTCCAAGGTACAAAAACAAGACAATATATGTTTATTGGGCTAAGAAGTCTTGAAAAAGACAAGCGAATTCAAGCAAAAGGAAAGTGATAAAACAAGTAAAATGTTATAAGGAAGGTATAAAACAAAATTCTGTAGTATATCATAATTACATTGATTTTTACATTCAAACAATTACCAGTGATTGAACCCCAGTGATAGTATTTAGCAATGTTTGTTTTGGTCAGTCAATAAATAAGACGTCAGGGAATATCACAGGGATTTCTCTTAGAGATATTTTAAGTATGATTTTAGGAAATGATACTTTCATAAAAAGAAGGGTGAATCAGCAGTTACACTACCAAGTGGTGCTATCTTTCATTTGGAATTATTTGGAAAATAGTAGATATTATTGATATTTGAGTCCTTCTAATAATGTTTTACTATATGTTAGGTTAGAGTTATATAATTTGCTGGGTTTCTGAAAGTAATTTTTACTGTATCTGTGAACAAAATTCTTTTCTCTACAATATTATATTTCTGATTTTATAATTGAAAAAGTATGCCTGGCATGGAATAAGTGAATGATTTAGCTAGTTGAGTAGAACATAACAGTTCCATTAAAGGGACATACCAGCATTGCTGAACTTGGTTTTTCCTGGTGTGCTTGTGAAACATCACACTGACCAAAACTACGTATCAGTGTTCTGATGTGGTCCTTTCCTCCCCGCATTCAAGTAAGCAAAGAGAAGTTGTTAGTGTTGTTCTTTGTGAGACTTTATCTTGCTGTATTTTTAACATTCTTTGTTATAAACTTGTTAACATTTTTAGTGACTACCCAATATTTTGAGTTGGATTACCTAAATCTACTTAACTTTAAAAAAATTATTTAAAAATAATTTCTATACATACACAGGCATGCATTGCTTAACAACAGGGATAGATTCTGAGAAATGCTCCTTCAGGTGATTGCAAGTTGTGCAAACACCTGCACATCCCCAGCGGGCATAGCCCACTGCGCACCTAGGCTGAGTGATGGCAGAGCCTGCTGCTCCCGGGCCGTAACCCTCCGCAGCGCGTCGCTGCAGAGGACAGTGTGAGATGAAACGAAACACACGAGGAAACGACGCAGTCCGGAGGCACGGCAAACACACGGCGTGACACCGCTGGAGGGCACGCTGTTTCGCAGCGACACCTTTTTCTCTCGCCGCCCCCCCCCACCTCCTTATCTTCCTCCCTCTCCCTCTAAAAATAATTTTTTTTTTTAATTTACAAAACATTATTACCAGAGTTCCAATTGAGTTAGGTAGGATCTTTGGACTGCTTAACAATTTTTAAGGCAAAACTCAAAGGAAAGGAAAAAATACTCAGGAACTTTCTGTGGAAAAATATGATATCACTAAATCCCTTTTAAATGCTCTAAAAGTAGTAGTAACTGGTAGCTTGTATTGTTTGACACATGCATTAGAGAATAAACGGTTTATAATACTGTTCCACTGTCTTTGTGATAATAATACTGTTTTTAGGGTCTTAAACAGTCAAATATATTTTCAGTTATCACGTATTCATTCTTATAATAATTGTTTTAGGTCAACGGGCTATTCAGAGGTGATCGTGGTGGTTGGAGGCTGTGAGCGAGTTGGAGGGTTTAATCTCCCATACACTGAGTGCTATGATCCTGTGACGGGAGAATGGAAGTCTTTGGCTAAGCTTCCAGAATTTACCAAGTCAGAGTACGCCGTCTGTGCTCTAAGGAATGACATCCTTGTTTCAGGTAAATAAAGAATTATTATCGTAGCCACTTTTCACTTGAACATGGCTTGTCTGTTTTAAATGGTAACAGTGTCTCAAGAGAAAGCAGTGAAATTGGATATGCCCACTTTAGGCAGACCAGTTTATACAACATATAAAACCAAGACTGACTTTTTGCTATAACTTCAGTGTGTAAGGTCTAAAGTCTCTTCATTGGTTAAGTAACTGTACCAGCTTTGCAGATTACTCTGTTACTACACACTGGACAAGATAACAACACATACTTTATTTTGTACAATGGTATGCTTTTAAAAAGTGGGTGATTAAAAAAATACTTTAAAAATAATTCTGTTGTTTGGGTGCTTCTGATGACTGACTCCTAAACTAACGATCTATATACATTTGTAAAATCCATAGTCTACATTTTACTTTTTGAGGCCTGTAATCATTATTTCTAAAGATAACAATGGGCAAAGTTTAAATGTGTTCTGTAGAACTGTTTCCCTTAGGCTTCAAGAGGGTCTTTGTTTCATTTATTATGCTGAATTCTCAAATTCTTGGACTGGGTAGATAAATCCCATGTTTTGATTATCTGTGCACTGGGTGTAGCTCCCCTGGTAATATCTGCATATATGATTGTATGTGCGTTGTTCTGCATTTAAAGGTGGAAGAATCAATGGCCGTGATGTCTGGATTTATAATTCACAGTTAAATATTTGGATCAGAGTTGCTTCTCTAAATAAAGGCAGATGGCGTCACAAAATGGCTGTCCTCCTTGGTAAAGTAAGAGAAACCACTTTTTATTACTATTGCTGGGACATTTCCAAAATAAATACCACAGCTGAGTCCCTCATTCTACTCACCCTCTGGGTATTTTGGATTCAAACTGTACTTCCTTCCATTTCTAACCTCAGTAGATAAACTGAAGATACACACAATTTGACACTGTACTTTTGAATGGATATTTTGTTCTCCCAGTTTGGAATTCGTGGCAGCACAGCACATTTTTCTTTCCATGCACCAGTGGAGTCTAAAGGCCTCAGAAGCATCGGAAAGTAAAGGCGTTACATCAAGTACAAAAACAGGCCAAGGTCTAATCCAGGCAGTCTTTTTCCTTTACTGACTTTGGCAGTCAGGGAGAGATATATTTATCTAGAGTGATGTTATTTTATCTTTTTTTATTCGTACAAGTAGGGACAAAACAAATTTAAAATAAGTGTTAAGGTAAACTCACCAATATATTTTAAAGAAAACTTGTTATTGACTGCAGCTAATAAGTATTATAAAAAATATATAATTTGGTTCTGAACCATTTGCTGTTTTCACTTGTAGACTAGTGGTTTCCAAACTCTTAAAAAGCGACTACACCTTTCTTTTTAAAGTTAAATCTAATAGAAAAAATCCATTCCATGAAACACATTAAAAAAATACAGCAGTTGCACCAAGAGCTGTCGTGGGCGCTTCGGCTTTTCCCTGCTTCCATCTCCGTCAGCTCCTAAAGCCACCTCAAGTTAATGGGCAGTCTGAGTAGAAGCAGCATACTTGCTAGCACATGTATTTTTGGTCGGTCCCTTAGTCCCTCCCCCTTTCTGAAAACATTGCTACTTCTTAAGCGCTCCTGTGTAGATATTTCAGAGCGGCCAATGAGAAGACAGAGCTGCTCTAACCTGAAACAGCGGTGGTGCCGGCACCCTTCCTACTCAGCCTCCCATCACCCGCCCCTCTCCCTTCCCCACAGAGCCTTCTTGAAACGTCTCTCCTGTAGAATGCTAGAGCTTCTCAAAGAACAGCTGAAAGCTACTGCTAATTTCTAAGGATTTTTTTTTAGTTCCTCAGGATATTGATCTAGGGTGCTGCTGCTGTCCACAAGGTCAATGAAATAATGAGGACCTCGAGATAGATATAATGGAAATAAAATATTAATAGAATATTTTCTAAGACCACTGATTTGGCAGTACCTACTATATTATATATAGTCTTGGTAGCTATGCCTCAAGAATGACAAAATATTACTAAAAAGGGACGGCTAAAATAAGGAATTGGAAAGAGATGAGGTCTGATTAAAAATATTGTAATTATTTAGTCTGGACATACAAAGGTAACGAAAATGATTATGTCTCAAATACTATATATGGATTGGTGAGCACATGTTTACTTGACAAATATTTAGTATACCTGACTTGAAGGTACCCAAAACTTGGAATCACTGAGCCAAGACATAAAAGGAACGCTTCCTGCCTTGCATGGCAAGTACTCGATCCATGGAAACCATTATCCTAAGAATGACAATATAGGCTGAATTCAAACCTATAAAATCATTGAAATGTATAAAAATGCTCTCTGTAAAGGAACCCTAGGATGGTTTGGAATATAGAATCTTAGCACAGGAAGGAACCTTACAGAATACTTACTGTAACTTTTTCAATTCATAATGAAACTGAATCCAAAGAGATCAAGCCACTGTCCAAGGTTATAGAGAAAGTGATAAAGCAGGGGCAAAAGCTCACATTTTATTAAGATAGAGGCCTTTTATCTTGATGCTCACCACATTTTTTTTTTTTAGATTTTACTTATTTTTAGACAGAGGGGAAGGGAGAAAGAAAGAAAGGGAGAGAAACATCAATGTGTGATTGCCTCTCGTGCGCCCCTTACTGGGGACCTGGCCTGCAACCCAGACATGTGCCCTGACTGGGAATCAAACCAGTGACCCTTCACAGGCCTGGCACTCAATCCACTGAGCCACACCAGCCAGGGCTGTATATTTTTAATTAATGCATGTAGGGGAAATTAAGACGGAGTTTCACATAGAATAGACAAACTGCCCAAGGTCTTACATTGCCGGTGTCCTATGGGACTTCAAAGTCTAGGTCCTTGTTGCTCCATTCTACTACAGTTTCCAAATCCCTTCTAACTGTACAACCTTGAGTAAGTCACTTAACCTCTGGGCTGCATGCTGTTAGGAAAACAAACCCACCAACAGATCATTTTAACATAAGGTGAGAAAAGCAAGACAGAAATGGCATTGGCTGCTGTGGAAACTTGGAGGAAAATAGAAAGATAAAATATGGACACACTGACAAATAACATAAAACATTTGGCCTTTACCCTTAGGCATTTATTGTTGAACTACTAAAAGGAGTTGATGAGGTATTTCAGTAAAATTAATCTGTGGTTTAGGGACCAGGAGATTAATTGAGCGATAAGAAATGACCTGGACCCTGATGGTGGATAATGGCAATGGGAAACAAAAGGAAGGGACAGATGGTAGCAATACTGTGAAAGAAGACTTAGTAGGTCTTAATAGTTAGATGTGGAGGGAAGAGTCAACGATGACTGTCCTTTAGAAGCACTGTGGATTTCAGTCCTCTCTCTTGTTCTACTTCCCAGCCCAGCCCATTTGTGTGTGTAATCTCAGAACTGTGGCCAAGCCAACCTTGGGACAAAGAACACATTGCTCCCTTCCCCTCTCAGCCTGGTGCTGCCCTCACTCCCCTTCTGTGCATATGATTAAAGAGTTATTTTTTTTTTTAATAAAAATGAGAGCTGTGATCGTTAAACCGGACAGCTCCTTTAGTTAGAACTGTCTTGTATGTTTCATGATGTTTAATGGACTATTCTGCATGTAAATCATTTAATAAATGGCTCACTGATACTGATTAGATCACCTATCATATAAAGATATTAGTTTGCCCTGTCTTCCTCATATTTGTGAAAAGAAAATGTATGTGAAAGCCCTTTGAAATACATAGTGTGGAGTTTGTTATGTGCCAGGTACTTTTCTAGGCACTCGTGGAGACTAAAGTGAAGAAGACAGGCACTGCCTCCAAAGATCTCAGTCTAGTAATCTGTATGTAATATTTTAGTGCTGTAGCTTTGTTACTTTATTATAATGTAATATTTGCATCACTCATGAGTGTGAGCATTCGAGTTGAATCATGTGATTCTCAGCCCAAGCAGTAGCATCCCTAAGGAAGTGAAGATTGGTCTTGAGGGGATAAAAAAAGACATAGATTCGTGTATAAAGCACAGTTACACAGTAACAGTACATAAACAAATATACAAGGATCTGTGGTATTAAAACTTCATGAGAGGGGGCTATTATGAAGAAAATTCCTAAGCGTGCTCCTTGATGGTGGTAAGAGGGTGATAATCTTTTAAAAGTTTCAGAAGCTGAGCTAACTATATTGCAGTTATAGTTATCAAGAGCTCTTTAAAGGGGAGAGAGCACTTAGTTCCTTGAACACCTCGTTCAGAATGGAGGCTGCCGATAATGAAGACTTTTTCCGTGTACGTTATACACAGGTGTACGTCGTTGGAGGCTATGACGGGCAGAGCAGACTTAGCAGCGTAGAGTGCTACGATTCCTTTTCCAATCGGTGGACTGAAGTCGCTCCCCTGAAGGAGGCCGTGAGTTCTCCTGCTGTGACTAGCTGCGTAGGCAAACTGTTTGTGATTGGTGGAGGACCTGATGATAATACCTGTTCCGATAAGGTAAGCCATGTTCTCTTACAGAAATCACCGATGAGACATACAAGAAGAGAAATACAGAAGGCTTATGAAGGAGGTGCAAGTCCCGTTGTGTGAGAGGCCTTTTAAAAATTGGTACTTCACACTGCCTTTTAACCCGAGGATATGTATCTAACAATTTGCCTTAAAAAGCACGATCCTATGTTTTTGAAATGAAACTAATCTCAATGTGGAGATCTCTTTTTTTTTTTTTTTACATAACTTTTCTGTTGTTCAAGTACAGTTGTCTCCATTTTCTCCCCACCACTTTCCCCCACCCCCCGCCCTCAATCCTGTCCCCCTTTGGCTTTGTCCATGGGTCCTTTATACAGGTTCCTGGACAACCCTTCCCCGTATTTCCCCCATTAGCCCCCTCCCCTGAGATCTTGTACTAAATAAACTGTTTTAAACCTTTTACTGCTGTAGTCAACAGAATTGAAAATTTATTCACACGAAACACAGGTAGCAAGTGAATTAGCAAAGAGTATAAGACACAGTAACTAATGATACTGCTTCCAAGTAGGTCATTTTCTGCATACTTTAAAAGTATTTTTTAGAACAAAGACGAGGAAAGGAACTTCTGTTAGGTAGACAGAGAATAGATCAAAGTTGCTGCATTCCATTGGAGTCCTAGGACGAAAGCACTTACGCCACCCTGACGTCTCAGGAAATACCATGTTTACTCTGGAAACAAGTATCCAGTGCCTCATTGGGTTAGCTGTAGGTAACTGAGTTTTGTCAATTAATTTTTTGACTAAATTAAATTTACACAGTGTGGTCAAAACTTACATATCTAAAATTTATTCATTCAGAATTTGTGGTAATTCAAACTATACTGAGGTTTACTTGTGTTCTTTTGAAGAAATGACTCTCTACAAGTGCAAAGAAGTCATATTCAGATTAAAGCACAGTTATGCTATATAACACAATTTTTAAAAACTCTAAACCAGGGGTGTTCAACCTGCAGCCAGGTGGGTGGGGGGCACATGCAGCCCAAGATGCCTGTGAACGCGGCCCAACACAAAATCGTAAATTTACTTAAAACATTATGAGATTTTTTTGTGTGATTACGTGTCACAGTATATTTAATGTGTGGCCCAACACACCTCTTCTTCCAGTGTGGCCCAGAGACGCCAAAAAGTTGGACACCCCTGCAATGACTGTTCATTTTAATGGCAATAAGTAAAGCAAACTTGGTAGCCATTTATCCTGGAAGCGGTTTGTGTTTGTTACTTTATTCTGCTTGATAACAATAAATTTGCCTTTCTTTTGAGAACTTCAAGATTCAGACAATTCATTATTAAGCTAACCTCCTTTAATTCTGTGAATTAATGGGATTTTACTTTTAATCATGTTTCTATATATAGGTAGACGGTAGACTTTTTATTAAGTGAATTTCCATTTTTGTTTAGAAATTTTTATTAAATATTTCTATATATGTTATTAGGTTCAATCTTATGATCCAGAAACCAACTCTTGGCTACTTCGTGCCGCTATTCCAATTGCTAAGAGGTGTATAACAGCGGTGTCCTTAAACAACCTGATCTATGTCGCCGGTGGACTGACCAAGGCAATATACTGTTACGATCCAGTTGAAGATTACTGGATGCATGTACAGAACACATTCAGCCGGCAGGTAATCGCATAAAACAATCGAAAAGAAAAATGAATCCAGGAGGGACCAAGTCCATGACCATTATGAGTACACTGTAATTCCACTAGTAAAATACTTCAAGTATGCTTGAACTATTTCATCATTTTTTTAAAACTCCACATAAGTCATATTATATGCCTGTTTCGAATTCTTTCCAAGGAATTGTTCTGTTGAAAAAACTTTTTATCACCCCTTCATGAAGTAGCTGTGGCACTTGAGCTGCTGATTTTTTTCTCCTTGACCTTTCTCAGAATCCTGCTCTAGTCCTTATCTCTCTCTCTGCATATTTCAGAAGATACGAAATGCTCCCAAACTGGTTTTTTCTTTCTGTAGTTAGAGGCTAGTCTGCGGTTGACTTGTTATAAAAGAAAATGGCTGGGCTGGGCTCAGGTCTTCATCACACACTCTAGGCTGTATCTTCCTCCCTCTCCACCCCCTGCTTCCAAAAAACGCCTTTAGATTCATGGCTCTGCTCTTCTTTCTCCTACCACCAAAATGTGTGATGGTTCTGCTGCTGGAAATGTGACTCTACCTAGACCATTCTAGAGATCTTGTACTCCCAAAGTCATTACTAATATTCTCCCAGTCTCATTCATATTCTCTTATCTTTTCAACCCAGTCCTTTAATACAGGTTTTCCTTGAGCCTCTTTCCCCTGCCTTCTTCACAGTTTATGCTCGATCCCCAAATGATCTCATCTACTGCCCAGGACTGATAACGTCAAGTCTTTATCTCCATTAAAGCCTCTCTCCTGTGTTCCAGACTCAAATTTTCAGCTGCTTATTTGGGTATTCTCCCACAAGCCTATTTTTTCTGTTATCAAATAACCTAGTGAATCGAAAAACTCTCTTTCTCACTTACACTCAAAATACTTCTGACACCAGATATGTGGGTTTTTCCTACACCAATTACTTTTTCACAGTCTTGGTTTCTTACAATTCACTTCAGTTCTGACACTATCTACCTGGAGTTAGTGTTAGATTCCACAAGTGAAGGGTCTCAGTACAACTAGAGACCCTTCAGTGCCAGTCACAAGTTCCAAGTTATTCTGGGTATTTCCGACCTACTAGCTATATAAATTAAGATTCCCCAAGCCCCCTCCTTGGGTTTGAAAATTTGCTTAAACAGCTCACAGAACTAGGGCAACACTTGCTTATGTTTCCTGGTTCATTATGTATAAGGGATGTTACAAACTGTAAAGGATAGAGATGAACAGCCAGATGGAGAGGTATATAGAGCAAGGTCTAGACAGGTCCCAAGCACAGGAGTTTCTGTCCGTATTCCATTGGGGTGAACCACCCTCCCGGCACACAGATGTGCTCAACAGCCTGAACGCTCTGCAAATCCCATTCCTCAAGGATCAGGTTGACATGATCAGTTACTAACTCAAAGGGGGGTGGGGCTGAAAACTCTAAGCTACTGATCACGGCTTTGTTTTTCTGGTGGCCAGCCCCCATCCAGGAGCCCACCAAGAGTCACCTCATTAGAGCAAAAGATGCTCCTATCACCCAGGAAATTCCAAGGAGTTAAGAAGCTCTGGGTCAGAAACTGGGGGCAGAGACAAATATATATTTCCTATCATCTCACAGCTAGAAACTTAATTTCTTAGATTTTCCTCATTTTTTTAAAGATTTATTTATTTTTAGAGAGAGGGGAAAGGAAGGAGAAGGAGAGGGAAAGAAACATCAAAGTATGGTTGCCTCTCGCATACCCCTCACCAGGGACCTGGCCCGCAACCCAGGCATGTGCCCTGACTGGGAATCGAACCGGCAACCCTTTGGTTCACAGACCGCGCTGAATCCACTGAGCCACACCAGCCAGGGCAATTTTCCTCATTTTTATAATAATTGTATCAATCTAGACTATCAGTTATATGTCCTCAGAGTTTCTTTTTCCTTTCCATTTCTATTGTTCTTGCTTTTGTTCAAATTCTTAACAGTTCTTACCTAAAACTAAAACAATAATAATGTAGCATTCCTTTCCCTAATATCTTGCCTCTCTAACCCATTTTGCCACCAGTTATTTTCCAACAAATGTAATTCTCTCCCCTTTGATCGGAAACCTACTGAATAAAATGCAAAGTTTTTCCAGTTCTAGTCCTTCTGTTCGCTGACCTCTGCTTGTCCTTTCAGCTTCACTTTCTGCATCTCTACCCCAATTATATTCGTATTTGTACTTGCATTCACTATATAGATCTTACATGCTCCTGCCTCGGTTCATGCTGTGTCCCCTTGCCCCTCATGCCTTTCCTGCCTTCTCTGCGTGTAATTCTGCTTATCTTTCGGACCACTTCATAGATAAAACAAAGTGAGGTTATTCCATTCAGATTTGATCTCTTTCTTTCCTCATCTGTCATTGCATTTACGTCTCTCATATGGCAGTCATATTTTCCCTTGTGGGTATGAATGTTTATTTCTATACTGACATTAGTCTTTTTGAGAATACTGTTTTTTCTAACTCATCTCTTATGTATATTACATTTATTGGTGCTTAGTAAATACATATTGAATAAGTAAATGAGAGACTAAAGCAACAGAGCGACCTAATTATAAGACAGTCTTACCACAAGAAACATAAGAGATGTAGACTGTAAGGACAATCAGTAGGGTTTGAGTATAACACAATTTTTCTAAAGTTGTTGACATTGGTGTATAGTCTCCAATTAGCAATGTATTCAGAGTAACATTGCCTCAGCTGGTGAAGACACATAATAAGATCTTCAGCTTCATGGTACAGAGGGAATATAACCTTTTGCCCTCTTGTATCACATTTAAGTAAAACAAATCACATTTCTGTAGTTCAGTGGCTTCTCTTGGAAAGGACAGCCCAACTCCGTAGAGATCAGATTATGTCCCACAACACGGAACTCGAATTATGGTTACATTCACCTGTGTAACCAGTGTTTACACTTATTTCTAAATTTAATCAAAGCTATTTTTATTGACTTATTATGGTGAATATTTTAATTTTTTTTAAAGATTTCATTTCATTTTTAGAAAGAGGGGAAGGGAGAGAGAGACATCAATGTGTGAGAGAAACATGGATTGGTTGACTCTGGCACACCCCCAGCTGGGAACCTGGCCCGCAACCCAGGCCTGTGTCCTGACCATGTGGAACCCATGACCTTTCAGTCCATAGGCCAGTGTTTAATCCACTGAGCCACACCCGCCAGGGCTACAGTGAAAAATTTAAAATATAATACATCTTCACTAAGAATTACTGTGACTTAGGACTCGGCTCTACTGTATAAAACAATAACAGACCTTAGGAAGATAATTGCCAGCATCTAGCATAATGCAGAACATACAATGGTTATATTAACTACATGAGAAAAAATAACAACAAGATACACATGACACATTTTCTCTTAATTAAACAACGAATAACATTGACTTGCGAAATTTCAGGGGGAAAAAGATCAGAAATATATCAAATCTATTATAACAAAGAGAGATCATTTGAGTTCAAGTCTAGTATTCTATATCAAGTCTATTGAAGCAAAAAGTACTGAGATTTCTGGGATTATCTTTTCTCCCTGGTCCATTCTTACTAGTAGTATTTCTAAGTATACCTATGTGTACATTATTGACAGGCAGATTTTGACCCCTCTCAGTGTCTGTCTACCCTTTTAATGCTCACCAATGAAAAAAGATAAATCAGCTAATTTCATGGTAGAAATTTGAGCTCAAGGCTACATTTTCTTAAATGCTTAAAATCCTGAATAACAACAAAAAAACTGAAAAAAATGAGTTGTTTTTTGTTTTGTTTTGTTTTTTGCAGCCTGAATGGGCAGAGGCCTTTTCTCTGTCTCTCACCAAGTCAATGATGAC
>VMDR010014354.1:0-23661 GCA_007922815.1 Macrotus californicus | reverse complement strand
TCTATTTTTATTAGTTTCTGATACCTATTTCCACTCAACAAAGAGATCTTATTTATTTATTTGTTATTTACTTATATTTATTGAATATTCTGGGGTGACTTGTTAATAGATTTTATAGTTCAGGTGTACAATTCTATAACACATCACCTGTAGATTGTGTTGCGTTTCCACCACCCATGGTCAAGTCTCCTTCTGTCACCATTTATGCCCCCTCTCCTAACTCCCGCCACTCCTTTCGCTCTCCTAATTGTTATACTGTTGTCTGTTTCTATGGCTTATTATTTTATTGGCTTAATTTTTTCATACAGCCCTCCAAATCTCTTTCATCAAACAGCTGTCAGTCTGTTCTCTATAAGCCTATTTCTATTTTGTTTGTTTGTTTATTCTCTTCATTAGATTCCCTATGTAAGTGAAATCACATGGTATTTGTCTTTCTCTGACTGGCTTATTTCACTTAGCATAATGTTCTCCAGGTCCATCCATGCTGTCACAAAATGTAAAATGTCCGTCTTTTCTACAGCTGAGTAGTAGAAACAGTTCATTAGTAGATCAAACAGTAGATGAGTGGATAGAATAGCTGCATATGTACTGCAGCTATTCTATCCACTCATCTACCAATGGGCTCTTGGGCTGCAATGCACATAGGGGTGCATATATTCTTTCAAAGCAGTGTTTTGGGTTTCTTTAGATATACTCCCAAAAGTGGACTCACTGGATCATCAGGAAGTTCCATTTTTAAACTTTTGAGAAAATTCCATACTGTTTTTCACAGTGGTTGCACCAATCTGAATTTCCACCAAAAGAGCATGAGGGTTCCCTTTTCTCCACATCCTCACCAACACTTGTTTTTTGTTGTTTTATTGATAGCCATTCTGACACGTGTGAGATGGTATCTCATTGTGGTTTGAATTTGCATTTCTCTGATGATTAGTACCTTGAGCATCTTTTCATATGTCTATTGGCCATCTCTATGTCCTCCTCATTGGAGAAGGGGCTATTAAGGTTTTTGCCCATTTTTAAAATTGGATTCTTTTTTGGTGTTGAGTTGTATAAGTTCTTTATATATTTTGAATATTAACCCTTTATCAGATCTATCATTGGCGAATATGTTCTCCCATTCAATGGGTTGTCTTTTCATTTTCTTGATAGTTTCTTTTGCTATGCAAGATCTTTCTAGTTTGTTATAGTCCCATTTGTTTATTTTTTCTTTTGTTTCATTTGCCTGAGGAGACACATCAGAAAAAATATTGCTATGAGAAACGTCCAAGGTTTTACTGCCTATGTTTTCTTCTAGAATTTTCATGGTTTTGAGTCTTACATTTAATTCTCTAATCCATTTTGAATTTATTCTTGTATGTGGTATAAGGAGGTGGTCTAGTTTCATTTTTTTGGATGGATATGTCCAATTTTCCTAACACCATTTGAATAGACTACCCCATTATGTGTTCTTGCCTCCTGTCAAATATTAATTGACCATAAAAGGGTCAATAAAATAAACTTCAAGCAAAACCTTGGACTTTATTGAGTGCTTATTATGTGCCTAACCCTGTGCCAAGAGCATCGAGAAATGTTGAAGTGCACAAGGTAAAGTTCTGTCCTTATGGAGTCTCTAATGTATTTGGGGAGGAACGTTTGGTAACTTGAAACAACAGCAAATGCTTCAAGAAGTGGAGCCACTAAGAATCAGATTGTTTGGTTCACATGTATTCAGTAAATTTTTGTGCAGTGAGAAGACATGCCCACACATCTATCTGCAGAGATTGGGGTTTTGTAAATGTGATCTATCTCACCATTATTTAAAAAGATAAGATGACATCTTCTGTTTTACCAATTAATCACTCAAGTACCCACCTGTTTTTACTAGCAATCAGTGAGGTTTACCTTGAACTCTTCTTTTGCTATTTCTCTATTTATTATTCAAAGAATCTGTTTTAATCTTGTCCCCCCCCCTGAAAATTTCCCCTTATCTTCCCCCGAAGCAAGAACTCAGGTGAAGTTAGTTTATTTAGGAAGCGATCTTAGGAAGCATAGTAAGAAAATACGTTGGTCAAGATTAGGCTTGATTCTGCCAGGATCTTCCAAGGGCTATAGAGTCCCTTTAAGGACTGCCAGCTGGGACTCAGGAAACTAGTACATTTTTCAGTCCTCTTTCATCACTGGTTGGAGATTGCCTGCAGGCCTGGAAATTCCCCTGTCCTTGCAGGCTGAGCTTGCCCATGGGCTGAGTGAGGTCCTGAGGAGTCAGAGAAGGCCCTGGGGTAGAATGTAAAAAAAATGGCAGAGTGTATGCTGTGCATGCTTAATGTTGGTTTTTATCTGGAATAAGTCTGAGAGTCCATAGAACTGCCTACCACAGCTATTGATAAAATTGGAGCTAGGTGTTTGGATGAGACATTGACTCATACATGCTCTTGCACTACTGAAATGCATGCCTGTCCTATATATTCTTCCAATGTGTCACTGACTCTTCAAGGTTGTGGCTGGCTGCGATATATTTATAACACTTAAAACAGGAGGGTTGCAGGACACGAGATTCTGGCCCCACTTTAACAGGTCCCAAAGCTGGAATTGATAGCCATCTTCTCCCTCTTCCTCCACACTCTCCAGATCTCCTTCGATAGCACATTAGCAGAGGTAGCCTGCTTGACTGATGGGGTGCCCCAGACTCTTCATGGGTGAAGGGTCTTGATCACTTTGCCCTTTTCAGGCCTTGCAGCAACAACTGCCACGTGCTGTTTCTATGGGGTGTGGAAATACCCAGTGTGAATCACTGAAATTATAGACATATTCCTCCTCGCCCTCTTTGTGTAACAACAACCTGTTGCTTCATGGCAATCAGGGCCAATAACCCCCCAAGTCTAATAACTCCTTTTTTGTTTGTTGGACCGTTGACACAAATGTGATAACCGTAGTTGTAGTTCGCTGGAACCCTTACTGAATCCTCTGGTAAAAGCCTTCATCCTCTGGGAGCTAGACCTTGAATCTAGTTCACATTCATTTGTTAGTTTCTAAATGTGTATTTTATGTTGGATGCTAAAATTTCCCATATATCAGCCATTGGCTTAAGAAATATGGTAGCTTCCTGTAGACTAGCATTCCAATCAGTAAGAGAGTTGTCCCTGAGTGGCTTCTTAGCTGAGCCTTTAACAGGCCATTCTATCATTTCTTCTAGATCATTTGACCTATATATCATGGGCATAGGTCATTTTTTAGGTTTGAGGCTGGACCAGTGGATCCTTTGCCTAGTTATGCCTCCACTGTCACATCCATTGTGTTGTAAAATGGGTCATTTGTTCTGTGGAGATTCAGTTTGGGACATGGATGGGAGAATAAAGTTGAAAATAAATTTTTTAAAAAAGGTTGAATAAATAAAATGGTAAAGTTTAACATTCTTGAAAGTATGAGCTCCCAGGTAAATTATAAAGATGTTTTGGAAAAAGGAAATGCCCAGGAAGTGTAATCTGTCACATACAGCATACACAGGGATGAGGTTTACGTGTGATTTGTGTATGAAGACATTTTGTAACACTGGAAGACACTACGCGTGCCCTTATTTTTTAAAGGATTACAGATTGTAGACATTCATCTTTCTTTGTTATATTTAGACAGAAGGAGCTTTTATTCCCAAAAGAGGACAATGATTTTCTGTGTTCCTCTTTCCCCAACCACTTCTCCCCTCCCCCTGACACCTACACTGAGGTCTGAGGTTTCTGTGCGCCTCTCCCTGTCACTCATCTCACTGTGCCCCCCTGAGAGCACAGAAATACATCGCTGCATCCTCCAGCTGGGAGTCCGAGATCCTGAGGCCGAAGTGTTTGCTTTCTTTCTGGAAGTTCGCAGAGAAGCGATTATTTGTTGCGTTTTGTTCCTTATAAGCTTCTTGGCGGATAATGAGGATCATCTCCCCACTGGGAGGCTGTTTGTACCAGAACAGATAGTAATTACTCTCTCTTGTGTCATATGTGCAGGCCAGGGTCACAGTGTCTGCCTCCTGCACAGACATTTGTGGTTGAGGCTGGGTGACCGTCTGGGCCACGCTGGATCCTGTGGGAAGGAAGACAGAAAGGACTGACTGCACTGGGTATGACAGCAGACAGACAGAGCAGGCAGTCTCACAGCTGGGTCCCATCCTGGCCCCCCTCAGGTAGAACCTGTCAGCTTTCTGGCTCCCCGAAGGTGGGCTCTGTGAGGCATGTGGGTCCTGAGCTGTTAATCTCCTCTTCTTTCCCAGCCCCATTAGAAAACATTGTAAGTAAAGACTTACACCTTCCTTACCCAGACAGGCAGAGACCACGGCTGCCCACAGCAAGGCAGCAGGCGTCATGCCCATAGCTCTCCCGCAGAGTGAGACGTCTGTGCTCTGCTCTGCTCTGGGTGCTTCTGTGCTGGTGACAGGAAACGGTGTCACAGATGGGAGGGGACTGAGTCTCACTGAGGACTTTTCCCATCACTTTTTGGTCTTTCAGAAAATATGCCCTTGATTGTAATTTTGAATGAAAGTAAATAATGTTTTCTTAGTTCTTTTATTCTAGAACTAAAATACAGGGGAAGGAGCTGGCAAATTAATTTCTGATAAGACCTAATCTTGGAGAGGGGTCGGGAACTAGGATGATGAGCAGAATTGGCAGGGTTTCATGTGCAACAATGGCAAACTCTAAGTTTTCTTTCCTTTTTAAAGTAAACATGACAAAGCAACTATGATATATATGAAAAATTATGCATAATAAGAAGACACTTGTTTTATTTATGTTTTTATTTTTATATTTTCATAAATCCTCAAAGAATAAAAAAAGATTTTTAGGACTGAAAAGAGCACTGACTAGAGCGGAAGCTGTTCACGGCATGTCCACTTGAGCCTATTTTCCCGCAGACCCTTAAAGAGAAGTAGCCCTTGTGGGTCAGGAAACTCTGACGTAACTGTTGCAAGAGTTCTCATCAGCATTAAATTACCTCAAACTACTCACTAAGAGTTGCTCTCACCTCTCATTCCATTTTGAGAAAATATTGTGAACAAAAAAGTTTTTTTAAGAAAACATACCATGGTTCATTAGAAATTTGCATTCCAGAGTTGAATCCTAAGCTGTATGGATGGGGACCTGTTACACCAGGTACTGTCTGAGCAGCATGGTTCTCTGTGACACAGTGGTAAGGGGCTTAGCCTCTTCACTGAGATGTGCAGGGAGTCATGAGAGTTGGGACCAGCCTTGAATGTGGCTGCTAGAATGTCTTGTGTGTGCCCCCAAACCCAGTTTGATAGCAATGGAAGAAGCAACAGAATTTCTTCTAGATTATCTCCATTCTTGTCCTACAATTTGAAGTCCTATATCTTTGTTTTGGATCTCCAAAAGTCAGTTCCAGCATGAGGATTTGTGTAAGCAGTTTGCGTACTAGTGATTCCATCAAAAAATGGTAGGAAGTGGACGAGGGAAGCCAGTGCAGCGTGCTGTCATCAACCAGTTATTACTATGGGCAATTGGAGCTTAATCCAGCTGGGTAAGTCTGGGATTCAGTATAGCACGCCCTCTGGAGATTTCCCAAGTGAGGTGTGGAGGAGCTGGAACAATCCATGAACTCACTGCCCACAGCTGATTGAGGGCTGCTTTAGGAACTCAGCACCATGTAAAGAATAGCTCCCCACGCTCTCCTGCTTTGGCTGAGCCTGTGTTGTTCTTCCAACGTTCTATCAGGCTAGTGGTTGGTGGATATCAGTCCACATAGTAGGGTCAGTATATCCTTGCCCACTGTCCCACCTCCGTGTTACAAAGTTGGTCTGTTGATGTGGAGGGACGGGAAATCCTTTGATGATCAGTCAGACACTCTGAGCCTCAGTTTGTGCTGCTGTGTGTGGCCCTCTGGGAGGGAAGGCACAATCACTCCCAGGGTATATATTAACCCCAATAAAAAAAAGATTTATGTCACCTCCAGGGTAGAAGTGGTCCAGTTTAATCAACTTTTCAACAAGTGGCTAGGGATCTCCTTGAGGGGAAATTCCAGATAGACGGCTCAGTATGGTATGTACTGCTGACAGTTTGACTGTTTGGCAGCAGAAGTAGCCACATCCAACTTGGTGAGAGAAGAGCATTCTTCTGGGCTCATGGAGAACCACTATACTGTCTCCATGGCTAATCTATGCAGGGGTCTATGGTTCAAGCACTGACATGGACAGAGGCTGGTGACATCCCCTGGGCGAATTGTCCCGCTAACATGGTTGTTCAGTGCTTCCTCGGCAGAGGATGCTCTCCAGTGGGTATGGATGTAAGACATAAGGATCCCAGCAACTTTTGCCCACGCACGTTGCTCCTTCAGTTCATGGTCATCTTTAATGTGACTTATCCTCCTGCCACCCCACCTACCTGCTCAGGGTTCTGACCTTAGAAAAGACAGGATGCTGGGCCCTTTTGAAAGACTCACTGTTGGTAGCCTCTGGGCACACCCCTTTGACCCTTCTCCAATCATCTGGTTGACCTTTTTCCCTTCTTAAGGAGGAAGCAGAATAGCTATCATATTGTGCTCTCTTTCCACGGTGTTTTTTATAATCTTTACACCAGTGTCCCTCAGGTTTTAGTAGTTGACCTTCTATATCAGTCTTTTCAGAATGTCAAAATATATGACATTTTCTTTCATTACTGAAGTGATGGTCATGTCTTTTAAGATACTGTATTTTCAAAATATTTGTAAAAGTCTGCAAGAGAGCTCAATGGCAAGAATTTTACTCTGTTCTCTCTTTGTTCTTTTCATGCTCCGTCGTTTTTGATATTAAACCTCAGTTTTTTGGACTAGTTTTAACAGAGCAAGGACTTCACACTGAGAAACAAAATACATCAGATGGTACTTGACAGCAGCCTCTATCCCTCTGCATGCAGTTTCAAATAAAACGTATTTGACAGTATGCTATAAAAAGCCCCTCACTTTTCCCTTTGCTCAGAGCAAAGTTACAGTCAGTGTCGTGGAGCCCTTATAGGGGGAGGTGCAGGGCTTTGCAGGGTTTAGGTGCAGGTGCAGGTGCAGTTGCCACACCGTGTGCTTGCTGCACACAGGAACGTGGTGGAGTCAGGGAGCTGGGAATCCCTCATGTGCAGGGAAAAGTGCTGGCCTTCCGTGTTAAGCCTGGCTGTGAATTTTCTGCTGATCTTCTCCTTCACATTTGATCGCATCTGTATCAGGTTGCTGAGGCCTTCCCCAGGATCCTGCCTAAACCACTGGAACAAATTGAAATTGCGGTCTGTGTAACTACAGTTCAGTGTGATGCTCTCTCCTTCCTGGACTTTCAGGACAGCTGGGCTCTGTTCCACCTGTGGCTGTTGGTTTGACCCTGTTCAGCAGGAGTGAAGAGGTTTTCATGCATAAGGAACTGTTTTCCTTAGAATAAAGCCCGGATTTTCCCTGGGATCCTAGTAGATCTCATTAGCAGAGGGGTCCCATTTCCCTTGCTTGGCCCTTCCCACCCCCTCTCACTCCCCTCACTCCCCTCACTCACAGGTAAGCTGCACACACAGGAGCAGCAGTGAAGATCCCAGGGGAATCTCCATTGTTGTTTCTTCCTGGAGCCTCTGAGGATTCAGTTAAGAGACTTAGAACTGACCAAGTTCAGTGGGCCTAGATCTCTGTTCCAGATTCTTCTGCTCCTTTTTGTGTGGACACCCCTTGTGATCTTCATTCTGTTGTCACAACCAATCAAAACTCACTTGTCACATCAAAGCGGTCATTGAAAATACTCTTTCTGGCTGCTCCTGTTCAGAGTTCCAGCTTCCAGCCAGTCACTTCTGTTCATGTAAACACTGCCCCCATGTGGTCTGAACTTTTTTATTAACATTTTTTCTTTCCATTTCCTCCTTAGCACAAAGTAACTCATTCTGTTCAATTAAAGGAAATTATAACATATAGAAAGTGGAAAAAAGAAAACAAAAAGATAGAAAACAAGACGTAGTCTCAAAATGGTCTCTGCGGATGACTATCTGAATATTCTTAGTGCCTGGTGCTCCGTCCTCACTCTCCTCACCTTCATGGACCTCTGTGCGGGTCCTTTGCCTGTGTGACTCTGTGCTGCATTCTGAGGGGCAAAAATAAAAGGTTGGGGAAGAACTGGGTGTTTCTCTCAGCTGGCTAAAGTCTACCGTGCTGTGTTAAATTTCTCAACCTGAACTCTTTTCAATCAGTTAAAAGAGTTTGATCTCTCCTAAACTGTAAAAAATATAAAGAAGGGAACTATAATACCTCTTTTAAAAAGATATTCTCTGCTTTGACAGAACAACGTGGTATCTGCTAAGTCTGAGAATGCTAATGCTTTTGCAAATATCTAAGTCTTTCTTATATTTAGATCAGGGTACCTGTACAAAATCTGGTAATTTCTCATATTTTACGTATTAGATATCTGAAACTAGGTTTTATAGTCTCCTATATTTTCAGCAAGGATTAGGGACTCAAGAAGACTAGAGACTAAGGAAGAAAGTTCTCCTCTATTCTATGTACCCAGTCCTCACTCTGGTGACTACAGGAACCTACTTAACCACATTTTCCCAGCTACGTTTCCTGGATAAACTTTGGCCCTTGCAGGTCCATTGCCACCCTTCCCTCCCTTCACTTCTTACTGTGGGCCTGAGGTAAGAGGCTGAGAGTCTGTGATGAGTAAGGAGCTGTGACCTTCTTTGATGCTAATTGTGTATGTCTGTCTTCCATTCTTCTTCATACGTGAAGTTATGTCAAACAGGAAGGCTGCTCCTTCTAGCTTTGCCCCTGAAGCTCAGTGTAATTGAAGCTCAGACTGGACTTAGAGCCCTCTCAGAGGTGCAGGCCTGAGATGAACTGTGCTGTCCCTTCTCCTGTCTTCTCATTGCTGCTTGAGAGAAAACAGCAGGCACATGGGGTGGTGGATGGAGAAGCTGGCTGTTTGTAGCTTGTTACACTTTCCTGGGTATATGTTATTCTTTTTCCCAATCAAAACAGCGTCAAATCACATCAACTCTGGCACTGCAGACAGGCTAGCAAACCTTCCGTATGTTATAAGAATTTCTCTCTACTGATGAGGACACTTAGGAATGTTATCATAGAAAGGAATTTTAGTCTGAGAGGAGAAGAAGGAGTTGTTCCGGTTGTTTGGAAGGAGTAACATTTACCTGAGAGCTTCCCTTGGAACTGTCTTCCGCCCTGTCTCAGATGTGGTGATGTTAAACCTCCAGATCCTTACCACCTGAAATATAACTAGTGAGAGGTGATTAACGATTTTCCCAGATAATGATAGACAGGGGCTGTAGCAGGTCAACAATAAATGTTGAGTGTCTGTTATGTAATGTTTATTTACCTTAACCCTTTGGGATGTTTAATAAAATGTATAAAATAGAATATGCTAACTATATAGTTGAGAAGACTAAAAAACATACAAAATTAACTCTAGGGGGCAGTGCATAATAGGCATCAGCATTTACCACAATGAGAAGCAAAATACAGGAGCAAAGTATTTGGAATTAAAAGGAAGTAGTTTTCCCTGGCAGCTGGCTCAGCTGGTTGGAGCGCCGTCCTGACCCCAGAAGGGTGTGGGTTTGATCTCCGGCAGGGGTGTGTATGGAGGGCAACCGATCGATTTTTCTCGCTCACATTGATACATCTCTCTCTCTCTTTCTCTCTCTCCCATCCTCTCTCTCTAAAATCAATAAACATATCCTTGAGTGAGGGTGAATATAATAAATACATATTTAAAAAAAGAATAAGTAGGTTAATAACTGACATAAGAGCTAAGAAGAAAAATCATAGGATCAATTCCATTGATGCAGAGACACCCTGTAACAAAATACAGCACTTAGATTTTAAAAACACTCAGAAAAAGAGTTAATAATGAATTCCTGAACATAAAAGGCAGATGCCACATCCCCAATTCAGCACCTTCTTATGGGGAAATGCTAGAAGCTTTCGTACTAACATTAGGAGAAAGACCATGACGTCCAGTCACTTTACCAGCATCCAACACTGTTGGGGTGGCTAGATAATGCCGTTGGCCCAGAGGAAACAGTGAGAAGTGTAAGAATTAGAAAGAAAGAGCTAAAATGTCGTCTGTATGTTTGCAGATGAAATGATTATCTACCAGAAAAACCTAAAAAAGGGAAGAGAAATCACTACCAAAAGACAGATTATAACATAGAAAACAATTTTAAAAATCTATTATTCTTATGCAAAAGCAAAAAATAATTAAAAGAAAATGTGGAAGAAAAGGGCACTTTCTTTTAAAAATTTATACTTATTGAATTTGAGAGAGAGAGAGGGAGAGGGAGAGCCATTGATTTTTTGTTTTACTTAATATGAACCCACAAAATTGACATCAGGATGACACTATAACGAGCTGCTCAGCAAGGGCTGAAAGAAGCACATTTCAACTCCATAAATGTAAAGAGAGAAAGAGAGAGGTACACACAAAGAGAGAGAGAGACATAGAGAGAGGAGAAAGAAAAAATTTAAGTGTGAATTAAAACTAGGCAGACAGGTCAATTAAATGTAATAGCAAATCAAATATTATGCCCAATTGAGTATGGAAACTTAGCGTATGATAAAGACAGCATCTCATCTCATGGGGGAGTATGTGGGAATGTTTTTCGGTAAGCATATTGTAATAACATATATCTATTCTAGATACAGGGGGATGAATGTAATTGCCATAGCATCCCATTTTAGACAAGTCTTCAAGTACAGGTCCCTGTGCTCGTGCGTTCTTTATAGTTTTTCCTGTGCTCTTCAAGACTTTCCATGGGTTATGCAAGCAAAGATAATTCTAAAGGAATCCAAATGTGTATATATATATAGTCTGCTTATGATCCAGATGTTATGCTACTTTTTCTGTCTTATTTCTCTTCCCACTTTATCCTTGCTCTCAGAGGCTGGACGGGCAGGTGGGACAGACTAAGGGACTCTCCATTCAGTCTCCCAGGCTGAGTCACCTTGTCTCCTTGGTTGTTGAGACTGTTCTTCCTCTGTGTGACAGCCCCGTGGTGTGGAGGAGAGGTTCTTGCCCCTTCCTCCTGGTTCTTATCTCTGTCTAGACAGGGTGGCAGATATCTCATGATGGTGTTAGTGGTTTCTTCGGGGGCCACAGAGCTCTCTCCTGCATTTTCCTGGAAGGAGTGATCAGCCCCAGGGGCAAGCCCTTCCTCACCAAACCCACCCTTGGACACTTCACAGTCTGTTGCTGTGAGGGACTTCTACCTTGTGGCACCTCTTGGAGACAAGTGTAGGTTCAGGCACCTGGACAGATTCATAACTCACAGCAAATTCATGAAAAATTGCTTCAATAAAAAGGTGAGAAGGTAACCTAGTGCACCTTCTTTTAGCTCTGCTTTCTCCTGCATTTGAGAGTTGCCATAAGAACCTGACATTCTCTACCAGACCTCAACTCTTGAAGTGAATGGAGGCTGGACTAGGTGCCTCCAGTTGACAAGTAGATCTCCACCTCACACCCCCTAGAATCTTAAAAGTTTATATAAAAATATTAATTGGGTTCAGTTAAATACTCCATCTTGATGTTCTCAACAACACAATGCTTACATCATAACTAGTAGAAGAAAAGAAAAAGGAAATTCACATATGTACTAATAAGAGTGTGAAATACTGTATTTTTTTAAAGCAATCCAAAAAAACACCTGTTAGAAATAAGGATAGAGACATCCCTTGATCCAATAATCCAACTTTCAGAAATTTATCCTAAAGATATAAACTGTCCTAATATATTTTAACCTGAGAAAACTGAATTATCTATTAAGAAATGCTTGAAAAGATTATGGTTCATCCATACAGTGGACAGTTAAACATCAGTTAAAATAAATGAGTTAGAATAATATCTATGGACCTGTAGGGATTCCTATGATTATTCAATATGAAAAATAAACCAAGTTACAGATATATGGTGGGGGACCTCAAAAAACCAGAATTATCTTCTGGAGGGTGGGCCCCTTGTAGTACAGGCTTCCCCTGCAAGGTGAGTGTTCCTGGAATCCATCTGTAACAGTGAACCAGCTGGCGTTGCAGCAAGGGACTGCACTGGGCTTCAGTGAATTGTTTTTGAAGACTCTTTCAACATGCTTGCCCATTTCAAGATGGGTGACTTACCACTGCACCTGCCCACACTGCTCTGAGTGGTCAGTTTTTGACCAAAAACACATGACCCCCCCTGCCCCACACTCTGGATTCATCCAATCTCACCCTGAGCCACTTTTCTGTTGTTTCACTGGATGAAAAAAATCCTCAAAGGGAAACGTTTTCCTGATGAAGAAGAGTTGAAACAAAAAATGACAGAAGCGCAGAAGACATAAAAATTGATGAGTTCAAAAAGTGTTTTGAGCAATTAAAAAGAAAGTCTGCATTTGTATTGCATCAAACAGAGAGTACTTTGAAGGTGACTGAAGTGTAAATATTAAGAATAAAGACTCAATTTTTATAAATAAATTCCATTTTTTGGGATTCCCCCCTCATACACTCCTAGATATATCAATGAAAAAAGCAATACACATGTAAACCAGACAACCACTATATGCATGGCTATATGTTTGTCTGTATTTGTATCAGCAAGGAGAGTGGGGAGAAGGACACTCACCAGTTATTAACGGTTTTTCTCTTAAGGATGAGAGAGAGCAGGCGAGGATAACATTTTCTTTATATATCTTAGTACTGCTTCATTTATTACAATCAGCAGTATTGCTTTTACAATTGGAATGTATCAGAAGTTTAAAGAAAAATAAAAGAATTAGATTAAAAGAAAAAACTATTATAAGGAAATCTGCTAAGTTTAAAGGTGAGAGTTAATTTTAGGCCTGTGCATTGAAAACATTCAGTGAACGTAGTTGGAGATGGCTTTTCCTCCCACACAGTTACCTGTTTCCTTTCCACGCTTCAGCCAAGCTGCCCACAGTTTCCAATCTTCCTTTCAGTTTAGGGTCGATGGGTCTCCCACCCGATCCCTGTGGTGGGTGAGTGGGGTACAAGCTCTGAGGTTTTGTTCTTACAGTTTTTATTGTTCCCCTTACTGCGGGCATTCTGAGTGCACAGAAGCACTGCCCTGAGTCTCCTGGCTGCACAGCTGAGACGGTGAGAATAATAGTCCTGGCCGCTTTCTGCGTGTTCACAGAAAACTCTCCATTCCTGGAGGCTCCTGGGCTTTGAAAGAATCACTTGAAATATCTTCCCAGTAGAATGTCACTAGAACCAAGAAAGGAAAGAAGTTGAAATACCTGCAAAATATTTGCAGCTCAGAGCACTCATTGAATATAAATATAAGCTTAGCATGTTTATAAGTATGTACTCTATTATTTTACTTAACTGGATGTCAAGAGCATTTCCATGTTGTTAGTCTTACTAACTCATTTATCAACTGGTTGTACAACATTCAAATTCCTCTAAATGATTGACAAATATTCACTCGTGGATTTTCTTGTCTAAACATGGTTTTTCTACTTAAAATGAATGCTTCATGGAAATTCTGAGAAACAAATCAAAGATATGAACTATTTAATGAATTCTAAAATCCCTTTCCAAGCAGTTCATCATGTAAAGGTTTGTACCAATACACCATATTGCTACCAACAGGATATGAAAATAACAGTGTCCCACAAACCGAAGCTAAGGGAAGTTATATGTTGCTCCTCTTAAATTATTTGATGCTTCATGACAACAGTCTCCCCATAATTCAATTTATAAAAAAAGTTAGCTTTAAGCACAACTTTGAAAATTATTTTCTAAATACAGTTTTTTTTCTTTCTTTATTTTAACTTAAGTTTCTTTTTGGTAGAAGAAGCTACTGGTAAAACTCTGATTTGCTGTCTCATTTCTAAGCTGTCGTACTGGCTCCTGTGGTCATTCATCACGGGGTGAGGCTGGTTCAGCCTTCCCTGTGACCTGCAGAAGCCTGTTGTTCACAGCCTGGAAGCCATAAGGTGCTGGTGTTGCATCCGATGGTGTACTGAGTAAGGCTCTAAATCTTCCCTTTTTCTGTGCCATCCAACACCAGTGCAAGCAAAGGTGCCAGCCTTTGCACAGAAGTGTAGGTGGAATCATTGCAATAAGAGGCCTTCAGTCCCAGGATTCCACTCACCTCAGCTGGCCTCCCATCTCCACCTGGAAAGGTGAGAACTGCCACAGGAGAATGATAATAGTCACCAAAGCAATTTCTCTCTCCTCACCTCCACTCCCCCCACCACCCCACCTAATACCAAATCTCTTCCTCTTTTCTTTAGTCTTGTGAGGAACCAGCCTCTGTTCTTGTTCACATCAGGAGAAATGCCCAACTGCCCATGGCCGGGAGCTGAGGAATGAGTGAGGGCCTCAGGGTCCCCTGCCCTCTAGTGGCTGGACTTGCTGAGCTTGCCCTTCAACCCCTGGCATGATGACTGCCTTTTCTGGGTCCTGGATGTGTACTTTTAGGGTTTTAATTATTATTATTGTTTTTGCCACTGTGGTGCAAATGAGATCCTTAGATACTGAGAGAAAGGACCCTTGAGACCAAAGTAGTTATTGAGAAAGAGGAAAAAAGCCACCCTTTACCCACATCTTAAAGCTACATCTCATAACAGCTTACAGAGTTATTATCTCTAATTTCAGGAAATGGAAACTTCAAAAGCTTAAACTATTTCCTGCAATTGTATAGCTATTACATAACTAGAGCAGGACCCTTCTGCTCCAATATCTCCTAACTCCCATGCTGTGTCTTGAAAAAAAATCCATAAGAAGCTGTGAGCTGCACTCTCCTTCCTGCCCTTCATGTTCCTCTTGCACAGTGGCCTGTGCAGAGCCCCCAGTGTGCCTCTCAGAGAACAGTGACACAGGGCAGAGTGTGCAGGCATCAGATTTCTGCTGTGTAAATTTGTTTCTTTTGCTGTACTCTTTGAATAAAACTTTTCTGTAGCAAATCTGGCATCTCCTTTTCCAGAGTGTCCCTATCCTCTCTAGAGAATATATTCCAGTGCCTGGTTTGGATACTGTCGAAAACAGTAGAGATCAACATAGCCTACAGACAACGCACTGTAACGACAAAGGAGGCCCACACTCTTCTGTGTTCCACGTACTTCTGTCTGCTGGGGTTTGATCCAGGCTGCTCCCCGAGGCCCTGCAACAGAAAACACGCATCAGCCAAGTGTCACCCTGGCTGTCTCATGCAGGAGGGCAACTAGGGATACAGGACAGGACTCTTACCTGAGAGGGCAGTGATAGAACTGAAGTGAAGATAAACTTGGTATTCATCATTGCTGGTGGAGTCCCCATTCATGCACTTATGTTGTTCAGTGGATGCTTCAAACTGATAGCATTTCTGGGAGATCAAGTCCTTGAGGGGAGATTTCTGGAGGGTTTCACCGTGACTCACTGGTCAGAAATGGGAGGAGCTCAACTTAATTACTTTAACAGATTGTTTTTGAAGGAACAGAAAAACCTCCTTTTGCAGTGACTTTAAGAAATACTTGTTCTTAGACTTATTTTTTTTTATTGTTCATCTACTCAGGTGAAATGGGAAGTATAAGCGCTAAAAAGTTAACAGTGGTAATCTATGCAGGTTGAGGTTATAGCTGTTTCTTTAATTTGTTATTTTACAACAAATTAATAATGATCTTGTAATATTATTTCGGTGAGAAGTTACTCTTTCAAGATTTGTTCAGTTCTTAATGCAGTAGGAAACAGGAAAGAGTGGAAAGGAAACTGCTCCATTCCCGCTGCATCACCCGCTCTCTGCCCCCCTTTGCTGCCCACAACGCCCTCCAGAACAGCTGAGTCTCTTGTAAACTGCAAGCTCTTCATATCCCTGAGACAGAGTGAGCCAGCTGGGGGAGGACTTCACAGGTTTTTTTATGTCTCAGGAGACTTCTGAAAAAACAAAACAAAACAGAATAAAACAAAAAACCAACCAACAAGCAAGCCAAAACTCTCCCCAAAATGTTTTCTTTTGAAAGTATAGATACACCTGTCAGAATGATTTTTAAAGAAGAAGAAGAAGGGGAGGAGGGGAAGGGACGAGGAAGGAGAAGATGGAGAAGAAAGAAATGAAAAGGGAAGGAAAGGAAAAAAGGAGAGCAGGAGGTTTCAGTCTGAAATAGAGTAACTTCTTCAGGTCCAGACAAGGGAGGGGGCCCTTCTGTTCTGATTAGCTGGGGGTGGGAGGATTTTCTGGTCTTGAAGACCTGAGTTGTAAGTGGAAAGAGCCCATCAGGTGCAATGCAGTATAAAACCTAACTGATCCTAAATAACATGTGTTGAATGCTCACTAAGTGCAGGAGGGCTGGGGATGGGTCTCAGGAGGCTTTTCTTTCTGTGAAGTCTTGGCCAGATCCCTTAGAGCATCTCAGGATCTGGCTCATTATCTACCTGAACTAGGCAGAATCAGCTTTTGCAGGCAGCTCCCTTGTGCAGCTCACAACTAGTGCAAGTGCTCCAACTCCCCAAAGGAGGTTTTGGTCAGCCAGAGCCCTTTCCATCAAGGTGCCAGATGCATGTGTTTTGAGATGTAAGCTCAGGAACTTGGGTCTCATAATAACATGCACTTTTTTTAAGTATATTTCTTGACGACTTTCAGGTGATATTGTGGAGAGATATGGGATATTCTGGATTCAGGTATGCCAGGCAAGAACAAGAAGAAGAAGGTGATATGGAGAACCTTAAAAGTGTAACTGTTTAGAATAAGAAACATAATTGTTTAGAGGAAAACAATAAAACAACAAAGTCGTTTTAGTGGGAGTTAGACTAAGAACACTAGAGGACCAGAATGGTGGCCTTGTTCAGTTTCTTTAACTTAATATTACTTTACAAACACTGTTCTTATCACTTTCTAATTTTTACATTTTACAGATTTGTTTTTAACATACTAGCAAGTTGATGGCTCAGTCCAATGGCTGAATATTTAAATTGTTTTACAATTCAGGTTGTAATACCTCCAGTTGCATGTTTCTTGATTTTTCTTAGTGGATTTTCTTAGGAAAGATTCAGTGAAATTCATAGGTTAAAATTGATAGCTATTTATGTAGCCGTCTGCTAAGGGAGATAAGGACCCATTTTTACCTTTATGAGTTCATGTAGCCAAGAATGATAGTGAGCTTGTCAAGGGAAAACCCGGGGCCAGCTTGTCACAGACAGGCATTGCACTCAGCCTGTAAGCAGTAACTCTCACAAGGCCTGGGCGGCAGCTGCTGAGAATGCCACACTGATCCCCCTTAGGGGAAACCCTCCACCAGGCCCCATTTCTACCATGGGTGAAGGAAATATCTAAAAGTATGAAATATTTTAACAGATTGAAAAGCAGATAAAATAATATGACTTTCTTGACCCACTACGTGAATTTAATAAATGTTAAATGTTTTTCATAATTTATAAAGATCCATCAGGGAGACCATCATGTCCATGGATTTAACACACTGGAGACCAAGTCTGTAACACGTATTGTGTACGGGAACGTTTGAGGACTTGTGGATTGTACATTGTGGGATAGGATGATTTTGACGTGAATAACAAGAGTTGGAACTGTGATTTTTACTTTTCAGCTTTGGTCCTCTATAAGTCTTGACAGTTAAGGGTGGGGGAGGGGGATACGATAAAAATCTATGTTATATATAACTTTGGAGGAACATATTTAGTACGTTAAGGATGGCCACCTGCAGAGTGATTAGTCACTGGTCTCCTTCTAAATCTTTCCTTCCCAGGTTTTCAAATGAAAAATAAATATGTTGTTTTTCTTCTTCCTCTTAGTTTTCACTTTAAAATATTTACCTTAGAAACAGTGGGATTTTCTGCTTCTATTTTAATGAAAGCCAGCTTCTCCTGCCATCTTGACTCCCTGATTTCAGGCTCTTGGTGTAGATAGAAAGGAAGGAAGTAAAGAAAATCAGCAAAGTTGTGTGCAGACTGAAAAATGGCGTTACATCCTGTTCATTTGCACCCTATTTTTCCCCATTAAAAAACTTATTTATTTACTTACTTTTTGAAAGCGGGAGAGAAACATTGATCCATTGCCTCTCACACGGGTCCGACTAGGGGCAGAACCTACAAACCCGGCATGGAATCAACCTTTTGCTTTCCAGGACAACACCCAACCAACTGAACCACACTGGTCAGGGCTTCCCTCCTGTTTAATGATTACCTGTCCTTTCCCCACACTAGTTCCTTCTGTCCTGAGCACTGAAATCTAAACTGTACTCAATTGCAATAGGCTTTCTAACAAACTCAGAAGCCAACGTGCCTTGACTGTCTAAACTTTCCTGCAGAGACAGGGTATTAAAACCACTCTGCTTGTAAGGTAGTCATTAAAATCAAATATCAGGAAAAATAGGTCTGTTTGTAACTTTAATATGTTCCCAACTTCAGGGAGCATCAGTCTGCAGGTACTTGAAGGGCTGCAGCAGTCACAAACCTTGTTGAATGCTGCGTCATTTGATCATATACAGTTCTCACTGTAATCCAGCTGAACTGTGTCAGATAATAGCTGTTTAACACAGTTTCACCTTACTTGTGATTTTGATATTTTAAAATGAAGTATATTATATTTTTCTAAAATAATGCACAGTATTGGGCTCCTAGGTAGGTAGTTTAAAAAATAAAGAATATTTTAAAGCAGCAAAACAATAAGCAGAGTAAAGCCCAGTACTCAGAGACAACTAATACAGCTAGAAGCTTTTAGGAATTACTTTATTCATATGTTATTTTGGACATGTATTTTATCATATGTTAAACACTAGGTTTTCTAGTGTTTTATGTCATTTTCTGGTTTATACTTGTGGTTGTACTGTGAGCAAACTTTTTTCCCTGTGATATTTAACACAGGGCATGTAGTGGAGGAAACTCAGAGTTTGGAATAGGATAGATTTGATTTCAAATTTTATTAGGTATTTGTCTGGGGTGAGGGGAATCTTAATTTTTCTAAGTTTGCATTTTCTAATCTGTTAATTGAGAATAAGAACCGTGATCCATCAGAGTTATTTTGGAAATACAGTGAGGTAATATAGAACATATATAATTATATATTTCATTGAAAGAATATGCTATAACATAACTAAGTTAAGTTTATGTTAGTTTTACATAACTTAGTTTAGCTAATGCCTTTCTTTTGGGAGACTGCTAAGGTAATAGGTGTTTTAATTATGTGTAACATCTTGAGAAAATTCTACCACGACTCTCAGGAAGCACCTAGATGGACAATGAGCCTAAAAGGGCAAGAAGAAGAATACTGCAAGCGGGGAAGAAAGACTTTTGTTTGATTCAGGTAATGATAACTTCTGTTTTGTGCCCTCCATTCTTGGCTAATAGATCCAGCAATAAAAGTTACTGGCAGAACTTTACTTATATGTGTCTGTCCTGGGTGAGAAGATAAAACCAAAAATAAAGAGTACTTTTCATGCATCCATGCTGTCAGGTGAGCCCGTGGTGGGTAGTGCACATACCAGGTGCTGGTGCAATCCTGGTAAAAGGGCTTTCTTTCTTCCACAGGGCATCATGGATGGTAATGGAGTTGGTATCACGTGAGTGACCATCTACAAACTTAGCTGTGCTGAGACCCATAGAAAAGCACAGAAAAGGTGGTGAATGCAGTGACATGACTCAGTCTGAGTCCGAACATGGTAAACTGCACAAGTAATTGTCAAAACAGGGGCATGAGGATCTTGAACAAGAGTGTCTTCTTTACAGCTTGTTTTTGAGGGCACACCCAGTTTAGGAAGTTCTCTATCTGACAGTGGCAGGATCCTCAGCTGTAGCTTTTATGTACAGGCTGCAGGTGATTAGTGAGCACTGTGCCTCCACCGCACAGAGGTAGGTGGCTGAGTCCCCGGGCTGGGTGGCTGTGATGTGCAGGGTGCTGAGACGTTCTTTCTTATCTAAGGTGCCTCTTATTCTTCCATACTCAATGTCACTTGTAAATAGCCTAAACAGAAGTATGGGAGATTTCTCTTCCTGTTTGTACCACAGTAGGCTTTCAAACACAGACACCTCATAACTGCAGTGGAGAGTGGCATTGTCTCCCTCGTGGACAAGCAGAGATGGGGGGCTCTGCGTCACCTTGTCATCACCGTACACCCCTGTTTAGGAAAAAGCAACACATAAACGTTAGCCAGAGAAAGTGATGTCAGGTCAAGTCTTCTCAGAGATCATGATTATTCTTCATTAAAACCAGAGGTGCTCCCAGATAAGTCAGAATGAGTCCTTCTTTTCTTTCTGAATTTTCTGAGCATCAATCCCCAGTTTCCCAGTTGTCTCTGACCCTTTGCAGTAGAGCTACTCACAGCTCAGCTGAAGCCATAGGATTGCCAGTGAAGCTCGTGGCCACTTCTCCATCCTTCAGTTCTTGGGTTTGTTTTCCTGGGTAAAGTGGGACTCACTGTCCTGAACTTTTCTTCTTCTTTTTTGAACCAACACTCTCTTCTTCCCTCAGCATGTGCACACAGACACACAGAGATACCAGAAAGGGAAATAGCAATTTGGCTATTCAGCCAACCGTAAAAATAAGTATCATTGGGTCTTAATTCAAACTCAAGTCCCTCCCACTGAATCCCTCAGGGGAGTCAAAAGAACGAGAGCACTGCCACCTTGTGAGCAGGTGCAGAAAAGCTGATAGTTTGGGTCCATAGGTTTTATCAGTGATGACACAGTCATTCAAAATTGTCTCACCCTTGAAGGACAGATTTCTCACAGCTCTAACAGTGGGCCCATGGCTCAGTGAAGGCAGAGAGGGACTGTACACTGGGAAGTCAGTTAGTGCAAGTGAGAACCTGCATGTGAGTGAAGGGCTGAAGCACTGTGGGGAGTTGGAATGGGGTATGCGGTGGGGAGAGAGCAAAGGGCCTTTCCAGAAGCTCTTTTGGAGGTTCACTATTGACCTCATTATTTTGGAACATATATTTAGAACGTGATATTTCTTATAAACAGTGGGGTCTCTGTTAATGCACAGGGTATGTTTGGGTGAAATGCAGATGTTGAAGAGTTGCTTCTCCCACTTCATCATGTCTTGTTTAAAACAAAAAGCACGACATCACCCCAGCAACCTTATTTCTAAATCCACTGAGACCTTCCCCTCCTACTGAATACATCTGATTAGTGTTTTCCACCAAAGGATCCATTGCTTATTCCATTCACCCATTCTATAGATTTCTATTTTCTTTAAATATTTGCACTAAATTTATGTTCTTTCCAGAATGTGACAACTCCTCTTGGGAATGCATTTTGCACTAGACATTATAAGATGTACTTGTTCATATGTTTTTTTGGTATTTCTACATTGAATTGTGATGTGAGTTTTTCTGATTTTTAAGCTAAAGGGAATTGAATTCTACTTATTCTTTGCAAATAGTGTTTTTCTGATTATAGAATACACTGACATTGCAGAACATTTGTAAAATATAGAGAAGCACCAATAAGCAAATAAAAATCATCCATAATCATAACTCTTATAGCTCTGACATGCCACCACCAAGAACTCTCTTTTCTTTTATTAAGAAAATACTAATAAAATAAAACGTATCATCGCCCTGGCTGGTGTGGCTCAGTGAATTGAGTGCTGACCTGTGAACCAAAGGGTCATAGGTTTGATTTCCAGTCAGGGCACATGCCTGGGTTGTAGGCCAGGTGTCCATTTTGGGGACATGTGAGAGGCAACCACACATTGATGTTTTTCTCCCTCTATTTCTCCTTCCCTTCCTCTCTCTTTAAAAATAAATAAATACAATCTTGTAAAGGGATAAAAATAAAAATATGTATCATACAATTGTTAAAAATAGTCAGTTCCTTGACTCACAGTCTAGCAAACTTTTTTTTCAGAAACACTGCAAATGGTAGCAGTGCTGAGAGGATGGCTCATGACCCTTTAATGCACCCTGCCTGCCCTTCTGGGTGTATGGATGCTAGAGAAACTCGTAACCATCCTGAGTGCCTGAGACACCAATTAATCTTCTGCTTTCTGAAGGCACTGCAAGGTGGTAAATTCAAGCTGGTTGGAGGGCTGAAGAGGCTCTTGCTGCAGAGTGGTAACTTGCATGGAGTCTGGAAATGTGTGTGGAACAGACTTTGTGGGCAGTCAGGAAACATTCTGACTCATATGGAAATAGGGCAGGGAGTGGAGAAGACCATGATCTACTCTACTCTGGGAATTTAAACTGTGTCCTTAGCAGCTGCCCCTCTTATCACTTGCCCCCTCTTTACCTCTTTTTGTATCAAGGGCCTTGGTATTGCATATCTGCCTCCTTTTTGATACTTCAGCATTCTTTGGCTTCCCTTAAAAATCCCCTTTATACCTTCACATCAAAAGTCTCATTATCTTCTCTTTTATTTCTTTCTTTCTCTTAGAAGAGCCTCTGTGCTCCATTCAAATAGAAATTTTTGCTTTAGCAAATATAGAATCTATTTTCTTCAGTTCTGGCGAAGAGGAGATATTTACAATCCCTATAAGACAAGGTTTCCTCTTGCCATGAGCCCACCCACACTAGACTGAATGAGAGTAAAAAGAAATAAAAGAGGTAGATTTTTTCTGTCCCTTTTTATTAGCCTTTTTTTCTCTTTGCTTTTTAATTTTTAAGGATTCTATCACTATACCTTCAAGCTCAGAGATTTTCCCTCAATCACGTCCAATCTTCTAACAAGCCCATCAAAGTGATTCTTCATTTCTAACACAGTGTTTTTTTCCTCTAACATTTCTTTTGATTCTCTCTTAGGGTCTCCATCTTTCCGCTTCCCTCACCTATCTCTTTTGCATGTTGTCTACTTTATCTATCAAAGCCCTTGGCATATTAACCCTAGTTATTTTAAATTCCTGGTCTGGTCATTCTAACATCCCTGCCTGTCTGGTTCTGATGCTTTCTCTGTCTCTTCCAATCATGTTTTTTTATTTTTCATTTGTTATGCTTTGTAATTTATACTTGATGCACTGGGTAAAAAGAACTACTGTAAGTAGACCTCTACCAATAAATTGGGGAATCGTATGGAGAGAGGAAGTGTCTAGTCTATGATCAGGTGTTAATCTGTTAGGAAGCCTATGCCTCTGCACTGAAAACTTCACAAGTGTTTTAATACTTTTTTCTCCCTTCTTAGGCAGGAGACCGTGGCTAAAATGTCCTGGAGTTAGTCAATTCCGTTTCCCAAATTAGTAAATCTTTGATAATATCCCAGCAGGTTGCACCCTGGTTAACAAGTTTCCCCTAAGGGCAGACTTTGTTAGAACAGTGTACTCTACTGATTTTATAAAAGGGTTCTTTTACTCCTCACTCTGCTCAAAGCAGGAGGGGATGTATCTAAGAAATTTGCAGGATGAGGGGACTGATTGAGCTCCTGGAGATATGTTTCAAAATATCTGGCCACACCCCTCCCCCTCACCTTTTACTGGTTATCCTTGAGCATTGGCCTCTGCAATCCGTCAATTACAGTTTGAGTTTCCCTACCCTGGCCCTGGTTCCTGTCGTGGTTTCCGTTTGAGAGTCTCTGCTCCTGTCAGCGGTGACATTCTCTGCACTTGTCTCTTTCTAATCTAGAGCACATTGTTTGTCCTGTGTCCTCCCATGTTTCTTATGGATCCAAGAAGACTTGATGATGCTTCAATCCATTCAGCTTTTTACTTGTCGCTAGGACTGAGTGATGACTTCCAAGGTCCTCACGTGTGGAACTTAAAACTGGATGTCTCTACAATGTACATCTTAATTTACCACAATCTCGGGCAGATAGATGCTAACTTAATTT
>VMDR010014353.1:0-23663 GCA_007922815.1 Macrotus californicus | reverse complement strand
AAAAAAAAAAGAAAAGAAAATATAAGCCAGTTCTCTCCTTTTTGAGTACATTAAAAATAGTCAAAGAATCTGCAAGTTGGTAGAGACCTAAGAGGTTACTTGTTTATACATTCCCTGCTTTCTTTAAAAAAATATTTCACAGTGGTTTTAGAAGTCAAGTAGCAAAACCATAATTCCCAGAGAAGAAATCTGTGCCATCTCAAGTTCTTGTTCTTTTTTGTATTTCAATGAAAAAATACATATTTATGCACAAGCAGGTTTCCTATGACTTGCTAAAGCTAGTTACTTAAAAAAAATCTCTTAAATGGATTCATATCCTCTTTTCTATAATGTACACTTTGTTTGACTTAATATAATTTACTTTTAGAACATTTTTCAAGATCACAATCCATTCATAAACTTCCCCAAAAGAGCTACAAATTTTTCTTCTTCTATCAAAAATATTGTCTAAGATTCATTCATCCAGTGTCTAAAATTAAGTATCATTTCTGATTCTGAATCAGCATCAAAATCACCTGCTGTGCAAAGTCATAGGTTTCACTCCAAACGTAATAAACCTGAAACTCTGGAGATAATACCAGAGAATCCAAGACTTCCAGCCAAGATGGAGGCATAGGAGGATGCACTTTGCCTGTTCACACATCCAAGGGAGGGACAGCAATAAATTTAAAAGCACAGAATGGCCAGAACTCCCAGAAAATTGAACTGTATGGAAGTCCGACAACCAAGGAGTTGAAGAAGAAACATTCATCCGGACTGGTAGGAGGGACAGAGACTGGGAGCCAGGGCAGAGAGGACTCATGGCAAGACAGTGGCTGGAGGATGGGGGCAGGCAAGGCAGAGGCTGGCAGAACCAGGCAAGGGTGGCTGGTGGACCTGGTAGTCTCACATTTGTGTGTGGATAAACTGGGAGGAACAACTGGGGAGCGAGACAGACCTTGAAACCCAGGGTCCCAGTGTGGGGAAATAAAGCCTCAAAACCTCTGAATGAGAAAACCTGTGGGAGTTGAGGTGGCAGGAGAAACTCCCAGTCTCATAGGACAGTTTGTTGGAGAGACCCTCCGGGTCCTGGAACATATGCAAACCCACCCACCTGGGAATCAGCACCAAAAGGCCCAATTTGCTTGTGAGTATGTGGAGTAGTGACTCAAAGCCAGTCAAGAGCTGAACAAGCAGCATTGTTCCCTCTCAGGCCACTCCCCTACATACAGCACCACAATGTATCAAAGTGGGTTGATCTGCCCTGGTAAATACTTAAGGCTCTACTCCCTACTTCATAACAGGTACACCAAGACAAAAAAATACAGGCCTTGGCAGGTGTGATTCAGTGGATTGAGTGCGGGATTGTGAAGCAAAGGGTCACCAGTTGGATTCCCGGCCAGGGCACATGCCTGGGTTGCAGCTGGGTTCCCAGTGGGGGGTGCATGAGGGACAACCACACATTGATATTTCTCTCCCTCTCTTCCTCTCTCCCTTGCCCTCTCTCTAAAACTAAATAAATAAACCTTTAAAAAATATATTTAAAAAAAATGGCCCAAATGAAACATCAAAGCTCCAAAAATAGAACTACATGATGAAGAGATAGTCAATGTTTCAGATGCAGAGTTCAAAACACTAGTTTATCAGGATGCTCACAGAATTAGTTGAGTATGGTCACAAAATAGAGGAAAAAGTGAAGGCTGTGAAAAATGAAATAAAGGAAAATGTACAGGGAACCAACAGTGATGAGAAGGAAACTGGGACTCACATCAACAGTTTGGAACAGAAGGAAGAAAGAAACAGTCAACCAGAACAGAATGAAGAAACAAGAATTCAAAAAAATAAGGAGAGGCTTAGGAACCTCCAGAACAACTTTAAACTTTCCAACATCCAAACCATAGGGGTGCCAGAAGGAGAAGAGGAAGAACAAGAAATGGTAAACTTATTTGAAAACATAATGGAGGAGAACTTCCCCAATCTGGCAAAGGAAATAGACTTCCAGGAATTCCAGGAAGCTCAGAGAGTCCCAAAGAAGTTGGACCCAAGGAAGCACACACCAAGGCACACTATAATCACATTATGCAAGATTAAAGACAAAGAGAGAATCTTAAAAGCAGCAAGAGAAAACGGGACAGTTATCTACAAAGGAGTTCCCATAAGATTATCAGCTGATTTCTCAAAAGAAACCTTGCAGGCAAGAAGGGGCTGGAAAGAAGTATTCCAAGTCATGAAAGGCAAGGACCTACGTCCAAGGTTACTCTATTCAGCAAAGCTATTATTTAGAATGGAAGGCAGATAAAGTGCTTCCCAGAAAAGGTCAAGTTAAAGGAGTTCATCTACACCAAGACCTTATTATATGAAATGTTAATGGGACTTACGTAAGAAAAAGAAGAAGATCAAAACTGTGAATAATAAAATGACAATAAACTCACAAGTATCAACAACTGAATCTAAAAATAAAAATAGAAAACTAAGCAAACAACTAGAACAGGAACAGAATCACAGAAATAGAGATCACAAGGAGGATTATCAGTGGGGAGGGGTAGGGGGGAATGAGGGAAAAGGTACAGGGAATAGGAAGCACAATTGGTAGGTACAAAATAGACAGGAGGAGGTTAAGAAAATTACTGGAAATGTAGAAGCCAAAGAATTTACATGTATGACCCATGGACATGAACTAAGGTGGGGGAATGCTGGTGGGAAGGGTGTTGCAGGGCAGAAGGGAATAAAGGGAGGGAAAAAATGGGACAACTGTAATATCATAATCAATAAAATATATTTTTAAAACAAAGACCAGAGAATCCCCATTTTAAAAAGCACTTTTTGATACTTATATAGACTGAAATCTAAGAACCAGTGAGTAAGAAATAGGGCCAAAAAGCTGATGTGAATTCATCCAGCTTTAAACTTACTCTCAGAAAAATCTTCTCATTTAACAAGAAAAAAGAAGTAAAATCAAAAGTATCTTAAAACTCTAAAGTCCTACAAAGCACTACATTTACATAGATGTAGGAATCCAAGACATGGTCTGTACTTAGTCTGTTGGGGGTTAATTGTTCAAAAGGTTGTAGTCTGCATGGAGAAACTGCACAAAAATAAAAAGGGACAAGCTAGCATCATATCCAGGAAGTTGGGGTGGAGGCAGGCCTGTGATATGTTGCCCTCATCTTCTCCCATGAACATGAACACACTCCAATATATCTGTAATTGAAGGCAAGCTTCTTTTATTCTAAACTTCAAAGACTTAAGACATCATTATAAAATGCTGTCTTCAGTAGCCCACATTAGGGTTAAACCAATTATGAGCCTTAAACCAATATTCCAGTATGCACATTGGTAAGGACATCAGCAGACTGAGTTCTAGACCGAACTATCAATCCTAAACGTATCCAAGGGCCTAACTAATCCTTGGAGCTCTCTGTCTACATTCACTCCCCTGGTGTTCTCATGGCTTTAATTATAATCAATACTCTGATAATCATTAAATTGTCTAGTCCAATTCCCTTACCTAAATTCTAGATTTATATTCAACCGCCTGTTTGATATCACTGCTTGGATAGCTACTAGACATCTCAAACAAAACACTTCTAAAATGGGCTGTTTGCCTCCCTCCAGACCTGTTCCTCCTGTGGCCTTTGCACCTTAGTTAAGTGCAACCCTCCTTTTCCAAATACGCTGGCCCAAAACCTCGGAGTCATCTTTAATTTTCTTCTCCTTTTAACCCCAAGGCCAGTCCTTCAGTAAGTCCCCTAGACTCCCCCTTCAAAACGCCTTCAGAGTCCAGCCTCTTTTTGACTATTGCTACCGTTCCCGTCTAGTTCGAGGCACCATCTCCTCTTGCCTGGATTGTTGCTACAGTCTCCTAACAGTTGGTTTCCCAGGCTCTAACCTGGTCTCACTCTAATCCATTTTCAACACAAAAACCCAGGGTAATCCATTTAAAAACTAAGTGGAAAGATGTCACTGCCCAGCTAAAAAGTCTCCAATATCCACTCACCTCACTCACTCAGAGTAAAACCAAAGTCTTTGCCGTGGCTTCCAAGCCTTGCATAGATCTGCTTCTCCATAACCTCTGAGGTCTCTCATCCCACTGCTCTGCGCCTTGCTCATTCTGCCCCAGCCTCCTTTTCCCTGACCTCCCAAAGAGGTCATCATGTTCCTGCCTATAGGGTCTTTTCACTGGCTTTCCCCAGATACTCTCATTATTTACTCCTTCACCTCGATTACATTGTTGCTCAAAAACATCACCTTGTCAATGAATACCTCCCTGACAACCCTACTTAAAACTTACCCAGTGCTCCCAGAACTGCTTACCTTCCTTTTCTGCTGCTATGGTGTGAATATCTGTGTGTCCCGCCAGCCCACACATGCCACCCCAGATGACCAAATCCATATATTAAAATAGTAGTGCCCAATGTGATGATATAAAAAGGTGAAGCTTTTGGGAGGTGCTTAGATCATGATGGGGAGCCCTCACAAATGGGGTTAGTAGTCATAAAAATAGAGTTCCCTAGCTCCTTCCATGTGAGGACACAGTGAGAAGGCCCCAACTATGAACCAAAAGGAGGGTCTTCACCAGAAGGTGACCATACTGGAATTTTGATTTTAAACTTCCAGCCTCTAGAACTGTGAGATATGTAATTCTGTTATTTTTAAGTTACCCAGTCCATTTTATTTTGTTAGAGCAACCCAAACAGACTAAAGACGCCTGCTTTATTTTTCTCTTATGTGTTGTCACCATTTGATGCACTCTATAATTTACTTTTTTATTTTTAGTTACTATTTTCCTTCCTTCACTAGAATATAAACTCTACTGAAGCAATAATTTTTTGTCTTTCTTTCCACTGCTGTATTTTCAGTACCCAGAATAACTCAGAGAACAAAGTAAGTTTTCAAACAAATGTTTTTTGAGTGAATCAGTTAATGAATAAAGAAGCCTAACTGGCTCTGTAACCCTGATAGAACAGGTCATTTAAGTTCACATCCTCTGTCCTCATTTGTGAAATGTGATTCATGATCCTTCCTAAGATCCCTTCCATGTTCTAAAATTAAAGTCACCATCATAGATCCGTAGATATGGCAGAAAGCCCAATGAAGCTCGGGGGCAGAGTCTCACTGTTTGAACACCGCTGTAAAAACAAGCTGGCGTGGCTGTAAGGAAGGCACTGAGTAGTCCCGAGATGAAGACTGAGTTTCAACAGTACTGGGTGTCAAGGTGGATTTTAGGTTGCACTATCCTGTCTCAGAGAGTCATTTTTTAAATAAAATCTGTTGATTTTATTCTGCCCTTATATCTTTTTGCTACTTTGAGCCACCCAGGCTGTGTTCACTGCTTCCACTCAGCATGATTTTGGAAATGCTAGCCACATTGCACAGTTTCAAAGGATAAAATATCTAATTAAATTGAGATTTCTGGTGGGAATAGCTTTCAGAGAATACGGATGTGACTAGACAATATTTAACCAAAACGGTGTGAGACTAGCAGTCAGAGGAACTTGATCCTAAATCTGGTTCTGTCATTATCTGTATGACATCAGTGAAGCCACTTACCTTTTTTGCCTCAGTTTCCTCATTTGTCAAAGAGGGATTGGCCGTACTTCACCAGGTAATTGTAGAAATTGCAGAAGATAACAGACATAAGTATTTTAAAGTTTATAAATGCCTGACACCTACATATGTTAAGGAATTGTTTCATCCTTTCAAAGCACTAATAAAGTGTTAAATTCTGAAAATGACAGAGTTAAATATGATCTTTGCTCATAAAACTATGAGATGCAATCCTATAGGTTCAAAATCTACCTAACAGGATATGACATGCACACTGGGAGATACTCCAGGAAAGAGGCTATTGACAGAGTGGAAAAGTCAGGCATATGCAATTACACTGTTGAATCCAATCATCGTCATGAGTTCAAGGTAGATATTTAAAGATCACCATGGGGATTGAGAGGAATTTGACATTCTGGGTGGGTAGTAGAGACAGGATTCTCACGAGGAAGGCAAAGTTATCAAAGACAAAGTCACTTCCAACTCAAGAATTGAATACAAGTTGTACAGCTAATCTATTTAAACGGTGCTAGCTTTTTCTGCATGCAGAAATTGAGTTTGGTTGCCATGAGACCACAGTAGATGTTCTGAGTGCCACACTTTGTACCAGCACAGCTGTAATTAGGACAGATTGCAATCAGGACACTTTTCCTGGCTCTATAGACACTGACAAAAATCCATGTTTTCTTTTTCCAGGCTCCAGCTCAGAAATCAGTGCTGATCAAACAAAGCACACATTCCCTTTAGCACAGAGTTTGACTTGGCAGAGTCTGTACGGGGATCTTGGCAAGCAAGAGATTAATTTTTCTAAGCCATGGCCAGTCACTGGAAGCAAATCTAAGCCTAATACAGTGTTCCAAGAAGAAATGTGGGAAATGTTCAGAGATGGGCAGAAGGGGAAATGTAAGAATACTATAACAAGATCCTTAGGGGAGAGAGCTATATTGGATTAAACTTTACATGCCCTGCAGCAGCTATACAGTGCCCAAGTAAGCCCCTTAAATAACTAACTACATGTGTTAATTAATGAGAGGATGAATGCCTAGTCAGGATAGACTGCATGTGTGTGATTGTATCATCTGGTAGCAGAATCCAGACTTGAACAGTGAAGTTATCATTGTTCATGCCTGCACACTCTAGTCCACTCTCCTTGGCTGCCAGGTTACATCAATGTTGTGCAAACTGTTCTCTTTATATTAACAATGGCTGGACTTTTTCCAGGCAGACCTCATATATATTGTGAAATAATTACCACAATAATGTTAAATACATTCTTCATATCCCACAGTTATCATTATGTGTGCATATGTGTAGTGAAAGCAGTATCTATTGTCTTAGCAAATTTCAAGTATATAATACACACTTGTTAATATAGTCCCCATGTCATACATTGGATCCCCAGAACTTATTCGTCTTACAATTAATGACCTCTTCTACCTTTCTCTGCCAACCTTTCAACCTTTAAAGTTCCCCCAACCTTTCTGTTTTGTATTCCTTTTTAGTTGTTCACACTATCACAGGTGCCCCCCGCATTTGTCCCCACTTTGCCCCTCTCCAGCCAACACCCCCTGCCGGCCTTCACCACATTGTTGTCTGTCCGTGGGCTATGTACACAGACATGTTCTTTGGCTAATCTCTGCCAGTCCACCTATCCACCTCCCCCTGTGATCTGTTAGTCTGTTCCATGTGTTCATGCCTCTGGTTTCATTTTGTTTGTCAGTTTATTTTGTTCATTAGATTCCACATCCGGGTGAGATTATATAGTATTTGTCTTTCTCTGACTCACTTATTTCACTTAGCACAGTAATCTCCAGGTCCATCCATGCTGTTCCAAAGGGTAAGAGTTCCTTCCTTTTTCACAGTCACATGGTAGTCCATAATGTTCCAATGTACCACATCTTTTTGACCCACTAATCTACTGATGGGCACTTGGGCTATTTCCAGATGTTGGCTATTCTAAATAACACTGCAGTGCACACAGGGATGCATGTATTCTTTCTGACTGGTGTTTCATGATTCTTGATTGCAGACCCTTCAATGACGTTAGCTTCTCTTGAGCACTTGCATGCAGGTACTTCTCTTAACGTGATGCAGTCAGTTAGCACAATAAGGGTATACCATACAAGGTTTTCAACAGATTTTCAACAATAATAATACCCAGCTATGTTATATATCATCTTTATTATTACATAACATTCATTGTATTACATTATATTACATTATATCACATTATAATCATATAACTACACCTCTGCTGGATATAGTGTAATCTTCTCTTGGTGACTCATAAAGTACTTTAGTATTCTGGTATGTTTACGACAAGCTAAAACACTGTTCCAAACTGATGGTGAATAAAGCATTATGTTTAATAGATAAATGGTAAGCACAACTACATCTTTGCTCCAAAACTATTTGATATGCAGATAGCTCCTGGTAACCTTAGGCATTTTCTATCTACATACTTATCAAGATTAGTTCTACTTAGTTTCCCAGATCACACAAGATCAGGTGTGCTCTGTATAGTATGTTTTTAAATATTTGCTTGTGATTATATTTATTTGTGCTCCAAGTTTTTTTCCATAATAATGCCTTTCCTATGTTTTCCTTTTAGATTCTTTCCGGGTTCAAAGATTTTATTTTCCACGGCAATGTCTTCCCTTGCATATTTATTTTAAGGCCATGTCCAATGAATCCTCCCAAAAGTTGGCTGGTTGACTGGTTCTCACTGGCTACATTTTCTGTAGCAAAAATAATCAATATATTATTAATCAAATAATCAAAATGTTCTTAGAACTAATATAGATTTATGATTTTCCTGGCTTGTTCCACGGAGATCTGAGATTCTACAGATGTGCTTTGCTGGCCACAATATGAAGAGAAAGCTAAACTCACTTGCACCTCATGCTCCTCAACCTGAGCAATCCCTTCCTTATCTGTTTTATGTATTGGGTTTCCACATAAGATGGTAAAATGGATTCCATAACATAAATTTAGTTTGACAATAAGTAATATTCCCAAAGTACTTATTGACTGTTAATATTTCATCTTGGTTTATCTAATGGCTTGTTGACAAAGCCAATATGGAGAAGCAGTGGTGCAGACCAGTCCTTTATTTGGTGTGGAAATATTTTTAAATTCCAAGAGTTTGAAGCTGAATAAAGTGCATGTACTTCCAATGCTTACTGTCCAAAGTAGCATTATGAGCAACACTTAATGTAGCTTCCCCCCTACAATTCTAAAATCTAAGCAAGAATATCTGGTGTTGCTTTAAAGATTTGTGTTAGAAATTATTGGAGAAGCACATTCACATGCAGCTTGACTCTGTTCCACATTGGAATAATTACCCTGCATTGTAGCTGGAATCAAGGGATTTTGAACATAGTAATGAATGGCAGCAAACCTTCCAAGAAACACAGAACCATATGTCTCAGGGACTTGGTTGGAGGCTGAAGCTATAGATAAGGATATAGGAAGGGAATGCTAGTAATTCTAAAGTCAACCAGGGAAGGTTATGAATTGAAATTCATTGCTAATGTGGATGAAGCTGGAATGCATTTTTCCCATGCTGTTTAGGGTGGAATTTGTCATAGTAGTAGGAAACTGCATGCTGAACTTTATAACTTGCTTCCTAATGATTAAAGAACCGAATGTCCAGATTCTTAAAATTTTCATACTAGAAGTTCAAATTTATGTATGGCTTATATTATCCGGATGGCTACAGTGAGAAACTCTCAGAAACTTAGGCAAGATCAGAAAAAGGTCAAAATATGAGACTGAATATAAAGAGAATTAAAATGCAATTCAGTAGTCCCCACTTATCCGTGGTTTTGCTTTCCACTGTTTCAGTTACTTATGGTCGATGGTTGTCTGAAAATATCGAATGGAAAATTCTAGAAATAATTTATAAGTTTTAAATTGCAAGCTGCTCTGGGTAGCGTAATGAAATCTTGCGCCATTCAGGGTGTGAATCATCCCTTTGTCCAGTGTCTCCACGCTGTGCTGTGTTCCCTCCCGTTAGTCACTTGGTGGCTGTTTAGGTTGTCAGATCAACTGTGTCGGAGTCACAGTGCTTACTTACGTTCAAGTAACTCTCATTTTTACTTAATAATGTTTTATTCACTTCATCTCATTCCATAGGCATTTTATCATCCCACATTATCCCAAGAAGACAAAGGGTGAGTACAAAACAGATATTTGTGAGATAGAGAGGCCACATTCACATAACTTTTATTACAGTATATTGTTACAATTGTTCTATTTTCTTGTTAGTTGTTAATCTCTTACTGTGCCTTATTTATTTATTTGTTTGTTTATTTTAAATCCTCATCCAAGGATATGTTTGTTAACTTTAGAGAGAAAGGAAGAGAGAGACAAAGAGAGAAACATTGATGTGAGAGAAAAACATTGACCTGCCATACATGCCCTGACTAGGCATTGAACCCTCAACCTGGTATGTGCCCTGATCAGTAATAGAACTGGCAACCTTTTAATGCATGAGAGCTCACTCCAACCAGCTGAGCCACCTGGTCAGGGTTGTGCCTAATTTATAAATTAACCTTCATTATGAGTATGTGTGTAAGAAAAAACAGTATAAGGTTTGTTACTATCCTTGGTTTCAGGCATTGTCTGGGGGGGTCTTGGAACATAAACCTCACAGATAAGGGGGAGCTACTATAGATAAAAGTAGCAACCTGTAGAAGTTCCGTATTCACAAGGTTTTTTTTTTTTTTCCCAAGGAGATCAACATCCAGGCAAGGAACCCAATGTAAATAAGAAAAGCAATAACTCAATTTTATTCACTTATTATCTGTAGAAAAGATGGGATATGTTAACAGAAGCACAGTAATTCAAACCAAGGCTAGAAAAAGAAGAACCAAAAATAAAGGTTCATAGAAATGTGCTCAACAGTGTCTAAGAAGAGATGTTACACTGTATTTAAGTCACCTGAGGTGCACACTCATTGACTAAGAATGGCTCATCAAGCTTTTCTTGTAGACTTTTAGATAACTTTTAGGATCTCAAGAAAGAATAGAGAAAATAGACTTTATAATCAAATTTAAGGAAAAGAGAATACTTTAGATATGCTGAGTGGGCCTGGTTCAATCAGCTGAAAGATTGTAAGAGCTGAGCAGGTTTCCTGGAAGAAGAAAGGAACCCCACGTGTGGACTGCAGATTCGGCCCGTGTCTAAGACTTCCAACCTGCCTTTTCTGACAGCCTAAGCCTCCCGATCAGCTCCACATAAGCCAATTCCTTAAACTAAGTCTTTTAATGTGTATTTCCTATTGGTTCTGTTTTTTCTAGCTGAATCCTGATATACTCTTACAAAGACTTTCTCAAGCAACTTACATAGAATATACTTCATCAAAAAAAAAAAAAAAGAGGAAGACTAGGGACAAGCAAACTGGGAACTCACTTTAAATGAGAGATGAAGGCAATCCAAAGATAACAATTACTAAAAACTTCAGGATAGCAGGTATAGACCATGTTCAATAGGATGTCTATAAGGGAAATAGGAACATTCATAAGGTAAAAATTACTCATATACATCAGACTGGCAGCTTGGTAGGAAGACCAAAGCCAGACAGATTTCAAAACAATATTAACAGGAGGTCTTAGTGACCAAGACAAAAACATAAAAGTTGCCTGGCCATTCATTGGTACAACCACAGAAGTTTCCAGTTGACTGCAAACACAGGAAGTAGGGACACCAACAAAACTCTTCCAGGGCCCTAGATGTGCTGTAATTATACTTTTGCCTGAAATAATTATCAGCTTTATGTTCTGTGTTCTGAAGAAGAATCTAATCTCCATTACAAAGGACAAGGTTAAAATGAAATGTCAGAGCAATGAAATATTTTCTATGATTTGGTGTATTGGAGAAAATGAAGGTTTCTGAATAGGGTTGAAGGAATGATCTGGGGAAAATGACAGAAAGGAAATGATGTGTAGAAGGAGAAGGAGAATTAAAAGTTGTGTTGATAGAAAAACGCTTTTAGTAGATGGAAGAAACTCAGTACTACTGAAGTTGCACCATGGAAATAAAACTCCAATGGCAGAGTAACAACTTTTATACACCTCGGCTACCAGAGTCTACAAAATCAAATCACATGATTTAGATACCAGCATCGTGTGTTTTGCTTAAGGGGTCAAAGGCTAAATTTAAAGCAACTTTAGGAAAGAATTGGGCTGTTAGGAGAAGGAATGCCTTCTGAAGTTATGGGGAATGCAGAAATCATCAAGAAATGGAATTCTGAGCAGTGATTTCTATTATCCTGATGTAGACATGTGAAGTGCCATTCAGGCGTGTCATAGATCCTGAAGTAAATGGACAGGTTATAAACAGTGACTACAATTTTCTAGGGTCAACTGAGTAGTCACTACAAGGGCTTCACGTGGCTCCAAGACTGCCTTCTTCTACATCAGCATCTGAGGATTCTGGGGAAAGTTGGAGATACAAAGCCTTCATTTTTAGTGAGTTTATCTTTAAATAACAGAACACATGCATTTATATGTGCATATAAGAAAAAAAGTCATAATATCATAAACTGGGCAGACTGTGTGACATGAGACATCCTAGTACTTTAGCAACATGTATAATCAAAAAAGGAAGAGACATCACAGTGTGAAGAGCAGGATGTGGGAATACCAACCAGTCTTGAGCAGCTGGCTTCTGGGGGAGTAGCCAGGAAGTCCAACACTCAAAAGCCAAAGGACATGGCAGCCTCAAGGCTGGTTAACTAAGGGTCCCCATCAGTTAGGCAGAGAACAACAAAAAGAATCCATATCTGATGCTGATTATCATTCTCTCACAGCAAGCCCCTTGCCAGGAGCCAGGGTCCATGGGAAAAAGACTTGGTGCTAGTCTAACGGGGAGCTGGGATCAGCCAGGTAAGTTCCAGTTCAGGGAGTATCTCAAGTCCAGCAAGGAAAGCAGAGCAAATTCATGGTTGGATTAATACAGTGGGTAATGAGGGGAAAAAGACACCTGCAACAAAATGTCTTATGCTCCAATCCAAAAGATTTCTACTTCCATGCCAATGACAAAGAAAGAAGAATATATTTTGCCATGTATAATGCGCACTTTCTGGCCCAAATTTTTGAGGGAAAAATAAGGATGTGCATTATACATGGGTAGTATTAAAACGTGGGTGCACATTATACACGGCAAAACACAGTAGTTCTAGGCTCTCTTGACAGGTCCGGCGAACAAAATTGCTCTGATCTCCTGACCTGATCAGGCTCTGCTAGGGAACTGGGGTCAGCCTGGTCCAGCAGAAGCACATTATTGTCTCCAGCAGGGAGAAAGGGGGGACAAGAAAAGTAGGGAAAATGAGATCATTAGGGACAACAAGGACATGTCTCAAGCTGCACAGAAAGAAATGACACTTGAGTCTTATTTCCCAGCTGTTATATATGCTGAGAATCCAAGGAACCCTTCTCAGTGACAAATCAGAGTTTTTAATGAACAGGGTTATAGGAGTTCTATGCTATATACTTCTAAAAACTGTGCTCCGGATCAGGCCAATGGAAAGAAACTTCTGCACATTCAGTCAGGCAGATAGTCATTCAGAGTGATAACAGGAATTATGTTTTGATCTCAGTAATAGTTTACGAAGCTGCCTGGAGAGTCATGGAAAGAATGATCAAAGCAAGGACAAAAATAATCTATACTTTCTTTTCCCCATAGAGCATGAAAAATCTTTTTTACCCACCTTTCATTATCCTTTGAAATAACTTGCAGGGGAATAAAAGCAGATGTCTGGAGAAGTCATCAAGAAAAGCCACAAATCAAAAAGATTTCAAACAGAAATGTTTTTAATGAACTGGCTGAAAGTCTGTGTTTTTTTTTCCCCCTGTTCCATCCCAGCTGATCCCAGAGTGTTAGTGGGAAGGTGTTCTATCAATCGATTTGTACTTTTCCAAATCTAAATGTGCTGTCATTCTATTTTCTTTGGGAAGAAAAGACTTAAGAAAGTGGATGGAAGAATGCTTTAGAGTACTGAGCGAGCTCTCTTCTGCAATCCAGACCTACTGCTTTCCTTTTAGTCCACAGTGCATGCAGCCTGGAGCTGGGAAGCTTGGAACAAACCCTTGGCCATCCTTCTGTTACATTTGCAAGAAAAAGATATGAAGTCGTGCATTTTAAGAGCTGTCTTGACTCACAGAACATTCACTCATTGGCTTGTCTTTCTTTTTTTCTTTCTTTCCTGGAGTCGTAGTATTTTGCAATGAGAGTTAGAAAGATCTTTTGGTAGTTTGGATACTTTCTTTTTCTTTTTAGAAGAATAGGTATGTTTTTTCTATCTAGCTAGGGGTCTTGGAAACATTATTTCTGGATAAATAGATCTCCATCCAAAAAAGATCAAATAATTTCTACAACTTGCAATTCTTTTTTTTTTGAGTTCACTGCCTTCTTTTTTTTAAAAAAATATTTTATTGTTTATGTTATTACAGTTGTCCCACCTTTTCCCCCTTTGCCCACCTCCACCCAGCCCTCCTCCCACTTCCATAATCAGTCTCCTTACTGTTGTCTATGTCCATGGGTCCTTCATATATGTTCTTTGACTGGTCCCTTCACCTGCCTTCAATCAGTCCCCACCTCCCCCCTCTTACAGTTGTCAGTCTGTTCCATGATTCTATGCCTCTGGTTCTCTTTTGCTCTTTATTTTGTTCATTAGATTCCTCTTATAAGTGAGATCATATGGTATTTGTCTTTCATCAATTGGCTTATTTCACTTAGCATAATAGCCTCCAGTTCCATTCATGCTATTGCAAAAGGTAGGAGGAGTTCCTTCAATTCTTAATGTGACTGGCCCTGATTCTAAGTCAGCCAATGGCTATAGTGTTAGAAGAGGTCTGAAGATATCATCTTGCTCTATCTCCTGTGTTCTACCCAATAAAATGTAATTATGCCCATGTCTTAATTTTATGCAGTGAAGTTCAACGTTATGCTAAGGTCTCACTGCAACTCAGAGGGCATGGGAATCCAGGGCAATGGCCTCTAGTGGAGGGCCTTGATCTAGCACCACACCATGCTGTTTCTCTTCTGGAAGAGTGGCCGATTTAATTCATATTATTATAAACTAGGTCATAGACATTAACTAGTAATTGAGTTCTGTGAAACTTCCCAGCTAGATGACAATGATTAAAGAGTATCTTTACAATAACAACTTCATAATTAAAACAAACAATGATATCATAGAACAATGTGGTCAATAAAACACATTTTTCTTTTTAAGAAAGTAGCAAATAATGTTAGGAAACATTATTGGTAATTATTTAGATTCTTATAGCAATACGTATAATTGTAGAATGCCTATATATTGTAGTGAATATATTCTGGTCTGAGATAAAATTACAGAATCAAGAATTGTAATCAGAGAAACAAAAAATGAAGTTGCCATATAGAAAGATATGGCAGCACACGCTGTTGCAATATTGTAAGACTTTGCTGTGATCCCTGTGTCCCTTGTTGGATGGGTCTAGAGGGGATGAATAAAGGAGAATATGGGAAACCTAGGATTGGATGTATCCAAACAGGAATGATGGGATGTACACGATGTGACCCTTGCTCCAGGCAATGCCATTATTCTTCATTAAGCATACTCAGTCAAAATCCCAGTTTTTCAAGGGAGATTATAACCATGCAACGTGTGCCAAGAAGAGGAAAGTGGCACATCCACAGAGAGCCTCAAGAAGTTTGGGTGGCATCTGCAGCCAGCATTTGGGAAATCTTTATATTCAGTGGAAAAGGAGAACATGAAAAATACAGTTTAGTATTATAAAAATTGAAGGATATATGCCTATGATATAGTTTCAACATTATTTCATGAAAATGGAGATTTGATTATTTACATTAACAGTGTGGACAAAGACTTCCATCTGGTCAATTAATATCACCAACTCCATGTTCATGTGACAAAGTATATTCTTTTTTTGTTTGTTTTAGAATAAAATATTTTGGTTTTCATATTTTTTATAAAAATTAAAGCTTTTAAAAATTGATTTTAGGGACAGGAAGGAAGAGAAATAGAAACATCTATTTGTTGTTCCTCTCAGGACAACACTCTAACCAACTGACCTGGACACTGGGCCAGGGCTCTGCTGAGGGTTTTGACAGGACACCTGCTGAGAAAGGTGACAAGTCACTGCAAATGGATTCTCCTCTTCATATGATGAATTTTGTCTCCCAAGGGGGGTGCCCATTCCTGGAAATACTGCAAACTGGGTGAATGTGCACAGTGGACTGAGCAAGCTCCCATTCCATCTTCCTGCTCCAAAAATACATTTAATACGATGTCCTCAGATAGAAGATGTATCAGATAATAAACTTACAAGAACAAATACTATACTTGATATTAGCCAAAAGACTGAGAAGTGATTTAAAAATACAGATATTTAAAAAATAAGATCCATAAATTGATTTTTCGAACACTATGGTTATGATATATTAAAACAAGTTATAGCCCTTGCTGGGTAGCTCAGCTGGTCAGTGTTGTCCCAGTACACCAAGGTTGTGTGTTTGATCCTAGTCAGGGCACATACAAGAATCAACTAATGAATGCATAAATAAGTGGAACAACAAATTGGTATTTCTCTCTCTCTTTCTCTTTCTCCTCCCTTTCCTCTTTGTCTCTATAATCAATTAAAAAAATAGCATAAACTCTATATAATTGATGAAATTAAGGAATTAATTTTAGTTTTTAGAAGCAATAGTTTTTAAATTTTATACTTATAGGTAAGAATATTTCTGGGCAGCATGTTGAGATTTACATATGCATACACATTTATATGTAAACACACAATAGAATTTATATATATATATGCATATATGTGTGTGTGTATGTGTGTGTGTGTGTGTGTATGTGTGGGTGTGTGTAAAGTATCATTTTATACATTGCTTTGTCCCCAAAAGAATGTAGGGGAGAATAAAAAGACATAAATATATTATATGAATCTGCCTTTAAATTTTATTTTGAAATTCAAAGCTATATTGTACAGTAGATAATCTGTTTGTCAGTATAAGCTAGATTATGTTTTGTTTAATAAAAACAAATCCCCAAATCTTAGTAGTTTAACAAAAACAAAAATTTGTTTCTTATTTAATATGTCTGTTGTGAATCAAGTTCCTTCTTCATGTTACCAAACACTACTTGGGGTCCTGCTGCTCATCGCCTCCCTCTAGGCAACAATTCCTGAGGCAAAGGTTTGGTGAAAAAGGAAAGGAGTCTTTATTCAAAAGCAAGTTACTTAAGCATATCAATTAAGGCTAAACTCTAATATCTGAGTCCTACTATCTTTTTCTCTATTATTTTTTAGTTATCTTGTTTCTATAGCGTTACTTTACAAACTAAAAACAACATAATATATACAAAAACTACACAATTTTGGAAGAATGGCAGTCTTCTGCCTCAGAGCCTGTTCCTTCTAGAACACCCAAAGAAAAACCTGCCACTCTCTGCCAGGCCAGTCTGATCACACGTAGGCTGTGCGATTCGTTCCCATGCAAAATACCATCCGTTGGGAAATGCAGGCAGCTGCAGCAGGATCATCCAGGCATCCTCGCGGAAGAATGGACCTGAGAGCCTGAGCCAGAGCCTGAGCGAGAGCCAGCTCTAGAGCCTGAGAGCTCCTCTCTGAGCCAGAGAGCCAGCCCTCTTTTTATTTCCATTGGCTCCGGAAACTTCAGGTTCTCAGCCAATCCCATTCTAGACCGCCCACAGTTGCCTCGGCAACCTCCTCCTACAGCCCCTCCCTTCTTCTCCCCAGGGATCTGTTATCGTAATCAGATCTCTCTGTATCATTCAGGCAAATGTCTTTCATAGGGAGACCCAAGAAAGTGAGGTTGTTTTTACCATCTTCTAATGGCTTTCAGAGCATATTCATGTTACTTTTATCAAAATAATTTGAGAACATTCTTTAAATGTGTATAGGATGCTATCAACTTAATTTTTATTTTAAGCTCTAAGTACCTATTTATATAATGGTAGGATAATTTTTATTCTTCTCATTATCTTTACAATATTTACATTTTTCTACATTGTTTTTAAGCTAACATGATTATCCTTGCTATTATAAGGTCTTGCCCTCCCCCCAAAAAAGCCCCAAACTAAATCTGTTTACATTATTGTGCTTTCTTTTCTTCTCCTCCTTTAAAACAGTTCGAATGACCTGAATAAGCATTTAAAACTAGCATTGATTTTGGCTATTTCGGTTTGTGTTCCTCAAATAATATTTGTTTAAAATAAAGTAATTTAGAAAAATCTCTAAAATGTGAAAAATTGATAAGAATCTGAATGTAAGACAATATCCTTTTATTCTGAGTCATGCTTTTGTGTAAAATATTAAGAGTCCATTATATTCTAGACATTATGCTAAGTACTAAAATGAAGATAACACAAAAAGGCAGAGGAGATCTGGACACTGGGAGTAGGGGTACAGGTGTGTGTGCCATTTTGACCTTAATGGGGTGGGGAGGCCTCTCTCATGGGGTGACATGCATGCTGATGGCCAAATGAGGGAGAAAGTAAATTGTGTGAAATTTGGGGGAAGGGCATTCCAGCTAGAAGGAATTTTGAGCACAAAGCACAAAAGCCACAAGGTGCAAGCAAGTTCAGCTTGTTCAAGGGTCTGAAAGATCATTCTCTGAACAGAGCTATAGGCAAGTTCAGAGAAGTGAGCAAGATGTGGATCATAACAGCCCCAGTGAGGTGTTTAGCTTTAAGTGTTCTGGGAGGTCGCCCTTGGGGTATTTTGAGTGGGGATATAGTATGATGTGATTCATATTTTACAAAGGCCACTGTGTCTTGTACAGAGAGAGTAGTATCCAGGAGGTAGGAGTGGAAGCAGAGATGTGGTAGGAAGCCAAGGCTCTAGTCCAGATGGGAGCTGATGGAGGCCTGGTCCAGCAGTGGAGATGAGAGAAATTGACAGAATTCCATAAGGAAATTCCAGAGACACAAAATGAACTGGAAAAATATCTGCACTTCATTTCATAAAGGGTTGATCTTCCACAAGGTCAATATAAAAAAGATTGATAATCTGAAAGAAATGCAGTTTGCAGAAAAGGAAATAAAAAAGGCTTTTACATGTGTATATGTTAAGCTTCTTAACCTCACTCCTAATTAAGATAAATTAAAATTAAAATTATACTGGAATGCTAGTTTAACTAGAAGATTGGCAAAAAAGCAAAGAGTCTGTTAGAACATAGACTGGGGGCAGGGTATGAAGAAACGAACACTCATACACTTCTGGTCTGAATGTAAATTAGTATATACTATGTGATAGACATATTGGAGATGTCTACTGAAATTACAAATGTACTTGTCCTTAGACCCTGCAATTCTGTTATCATAATCTATCCTACAGATAGACTTTTACTCTACATTCTGGTAACACATGCTATCAGTGCCTTGCCCATATCCCTCAGATATGCAGCCCTCAATCAATGACTTTGAGATGATGGTGTATATTTACTTCAGCTCTCTCACCCTTGAGATTGTGAAGAGTGCATTTTGCTCTTAAGTTTCTCCATTTTAAGTTCCCATAAGGTTATGCTCCAGTCACCCACTGAGGTACTTGGCTTAAAAGTGCCCCATTGGTTGACTTCTTTTTCCTAAATCACTTTCCTTTTTCTTTACTAGTTTCCCCAGCACCTACAAAATAAACTACTTACAATCAATGTTGCTTTCCAGAGGAACCCAATTAAGAGAGCCCTCAGCCTCTTCTCTCAATGTGCTTTCCACCTTTAGCTTCCTGGTGGGAATGCTGTTTGCATTTGCCCCTACCTTTTGGCACTTTCGGCATCCCTCTTCCTTGGACCCTGAACTTCCATGGCATTCCAGTCCCTAGTCACTGTGACAACTAAAAACTTAGTCCATGCATTTCCACGTGCCCCTGTCTTTTCTCTGGGAAAACAGCTTCCCCTGTCGCCCTCACAAGCAGTGTCAATTTCTTCTTGGGGTGCCTCCTAACAACACTGGGCCTGGTGGAGACTTATGTGGCCTCCTTACTGTTCTTTACTGCTTCTAGATCATTTTCTTGCCCTCTTTACCCAAAACTTCAGCTTTGAATCCCGTATCTTCCCACTACAGTACCACTATCCCTTGTTGTAGGCTCCTTCTTATTCTTTGAAGGTTTTAGCCCCTCGCTAATTGCCATTTTAGCACTACTCTTTTCTTAATTCTTGGTGATTGTAATATTTACCATGGCCTCTTAGTTTCTTGACCTTCTCTCTTTTCCAGCGACCTTATCTGTCCTTCAAAAGAGAACCTCTACAACTTTCACCACAATACCTATGTCTTGGTATCTATGCTACATACTGCCTTCTTTTCTGTTACTATGAATAAAATGCTCCATCCCTCTTTAGATCACCATGCTCTCTAATATCCTCATCCTACACTTTCTTACCTAATTAATCAAGGACATCCCTCAGCAAGTCACATCTCTCTACTTGTATCACCAATTGTCCCTTCTCCTGGATCATTGCTTTCAGCACTCCGGTATGCTGCAATTTCACCATATGAACTGATAACACACTCACCTTCTTTTTGTCCCACTTGACTGGCCACTTTGTCATAGCCTTTCTTGTCGGTTCTGCCTTATTCCATGACTTCTAATTAGAAGAGGGCACCAGGGCTCAGTTCATGACCTTTTCTTCATCTACGCTGTCTACATTGGTGACTTCATCCAGTTTCATGGTTTTAAATTCCACATATACAGGGTCTGGCCCAAATAATGCCCCTTTTTCATTACAAAATTTTTATTACAAAATCATAAGCTTGTAATTTTGTAATATAACAATATCATTCTCAACACACCAAATGATATTTTAGGTTAAATGTTCAAATTAAAACTATAAATTACTCCATTACCATATTATTACTCTACCAATCACACTCAAGACTTACTTCTGCCAGACCCTGCATATTGACAACTGCAGAATTAACTTCTTTAGCTGAATTCTAGTCTCATATATTGAACATCTTACTTGATAACTCTATTTGAATATCTGATCAATGGTTTTACTGGTAATGTTTAAAGTCAAACTTTTTATCTCCTCTTACCAAATGGTCTTCTTCTACTCAGGAAATGGCATACCTATTCTTCAGGTTGCTCAAACCATACTCCTGGTATGATTATTTCATTTTTCTCTTTCTCTCATACTCCACATTTACTACTACTTATACCTCCATTGCCAGCATCCTAGTCCAAAACACTGCTTTTAAAAATTGTCGTAGCCTACTAATTGAGTTCCCTATTTTCATTTTTCCCACCATCTCATCCCACATTTTCATTTCAACACAGAAATCAAAGCGATCTTTAAGGGCTTAGCTAGATCATGTTACTATTTTGATCAAAATCCAGCATTTCATTTGGGTTAAGGTGTAAGTTCTCACAATGGCCCACAAGACCACAAAGAATCTAATCTCCCGAGGTACTGCTCCATAGCTCCACTTTTTAAATAAGGAACTAGACAGCAAGACTGATTAAGCATATATTTTAGAAATAGAACTATTAAGACCTGACAATGGACTGAATGTAGTAGGACTGGGGAGGGAAAGCAATTAGATGTGATAAATGACTCCTTAGTTTTTGGCCTGGGGGCCAGGGTAAATGACTGTGTGTTAACTTCTATGAGAAAGACTAGGACAGAGTAGATATGGGCCTGATGTGCACATGTGGGATAAGGTTATAGTGAGTAGATAAGAATTCTGGCATGCACATTTTAGGATTTAGACACCTATTAGACACGTAAGTAAAGACTATGAGTACACACCTGGCCATACATAACTGTAAGAGAAAATTAGGTGATTTCACAGAACTCTAGAAAAAATGTTGTTTCAAAGAGAATACAGTGATAAACTTATTTTTGATGCTGCTAAAATTGAGTAAACTCAGGACAGAGGTTGACAATGAATTTGACAAACATAAGTCATTAGTGACCTTGAGAAGATCATGTCAGTGGAGTGGTGGATAGGTTAAGGAGAACATGGAGGTATTAAATGGAGGATGGTGGGAAGATGGATTGTCTCCCTTCTGGTTACCTTGTTTTTTGAAACACCTTTATTGTGATATAATTAACAAACAGCAAATTTATCATTTAAAGTGTACAATTTAGTGGTGTTTAATATATTTGCAAGGTTGCTCAACCATCACCACTAATTCCAGGCCATTTTGAATACCCCCAAAGGAAATCCCATAGTCATTGGCAGTCACGTTCCCTCTTCTCCACCCTATCTGCTAGCCCCAACTCCTGGCAATCACTGATTTACTTTCTGTCTGTATGGATTTGCCTATTTTGAACGATTTATATAAATGATACCATGCAATGCTTGGCCTTTTACCTAGCACATTTTCAAGGTTTATCTATTTTGTAATATGAGCCAGAACTTCATTCTTTTTTTGGCTGAATATTATTCCATTCTATGGGCATTCCACATTTTGTTTATGCCTTCATCAGTACATGGACATTTGAGTTGTTGCCACCTTTTGGCTATTATGAATAGTGCTGCTATGAATATTTATTTAAAGGCTTTTGTGTGAAATATTTTTATTCCTCTTGGGTAGGTACCTGGGAGTAGAATTGCTAAGTCATATAGTAACTATATGTTTGGAAATTTTAGGAACTGCCAGACTGTTTTCCAAAGAGTCTGCATTTTACATTCCCACTACCAATGTACCAGGGATGTCTATTTCACCACATCCTCATCTGACTTTATGATCACAGCTTGACAAACATCAATGTAAAGTTTAAGCAGTACAGAATAATGGTTTGATTTACATACATTGTGAAATGATTATCACGATAGTGTCAGCTAATATCCATCATCTCATGTAGATATAATATAAAGGAAAAAAGAAAAAAATATTTTCTCTTGTGATGAGGACTCCTAGAAATTATTCTCTTAACTTTCCTGTAGATCATATGGCAGTATTAACTATAGCTATCATGTTGTATATTACATATCTAGTACTTGTAACGAGCAATTTGTACCTTTTGACCACTTCCTTTCAACTCTCCCCTACTCTCTGCTTCCTGTACGCACATGTCTGATCTGTGACTTCGGGGTTTTTTAATTTGTTTGGTTTTTGTTTTAGATTTCACATATAAGTGAGATTACACAGGATTTGTCTTTTTCTGTCTGATTTATGTCACTTAACATAATGTCATCAAGATCCAGCCATGATTGTGAATGGTAGGATTTCTACATTTTTTATGGATATATCTATATATACATATATGCCTACTTTTTACTTGGGTTTAATTTCCTTTACTTTGTTAGCTTCTTATGCTAGAAATGAGTTCATTGACTTGAGATCTTTCTTTTTTCTAATATAGGTGCTTGATGGTATAAATTTCTCCCTAAGAGAAACACCCCACAGATTCTTATACGCTGTGTTTCTATTTTCATTCAGTTAAAGTAACTTCTAATTTCTCTTTTGGCTTCTCCCTTGAATAATGGGTAATTTTAAAGTGCAGTATTTAGTTTCAAAATATTTTGGAATTTTCTAATGATTTTTGGATTATTGATTTTCAGTATAATTCCATTGCGGTCAGAGAACATACTCTGAATGATTAGAATCCTTTTTTATCTTCTGAGATGTGTTTTGAGGCCCAGAACATGATCTACCTGGTCAATGCTTTGTGTGAACTTGAGAATAATAATGTGTATTCCATTTTTATTGTGTGGGGTGTCACATAAAGGTCAGTCAGAAAAAGGAGGTCATGAGCACTCTACAAGTCTCCCCATTCACTGTTCATTTTCTGTCTACTTATTTTACTGTTGAGAAAAGTATTGAAAACTCTAGGTACAATTATGGATTTGTTTTTTTCCCCTTAAAATTCTGTAAGTATTTCCCCCATATATTTTGAAGCACTGTTATTAGGTACATAAACATTATCATGTCTTCTTAATGAATTGACTGTGTAATCCTTATGAATGACCATCATAATTCTTGTAAAATGATCTCATTTTATAAGGATTATAAAGAATTATGCCTAGTAATATTTTTTGCTCTGAAAAAGTACTTAATACTACTATGGCTTCCTCAGCTTTCTTTTGACTAGTGTTAGTATTTGTATATCTTTTCCATTCTTCTAGCACCCTGGTTGTAGGCAGCATATAATTGAAT